>JAJJMA010292368.1:0-10627 GCA_023529015.1 Papaver nudicaule
AATCAATGATGAGATTCTGCCTTCGCCTCCGGGTAACAACTGTTGTCGTAGGACGAACAACATTCGAACTCTTCTTCTTCACGACCAGGGTCTTCGTCTTCTTTCGGCTCGGTTCACGAGGGGATGAATTTACAGTATCACCATCATCGATTAAAACATCATTCTGCTGATAAGCAGTCAATTTATCAGGTTCTAAACAGAGGCAAATATCCATACCTAATGCATAGCTGAGGCAGGAAGTGTTTATCACCTGATTAACTCCCTCCTTCTCAGCAGTTGTCGATTTCAAAGATCTTTTCTTTCCCTTCTTCGGAGCTTCACTTTCGTCCGAAGCTTCTTGACCCTTCGCTTTCGCTTTCTCCGCCTTCTGAAAACGCGATTTGCATTTCGGTAAATTTCTGAAAGAAGAATAAACAAAGGAAATTCAAAATTACACCCTACCATCTTTTTGGCTAGAGCAATCTTTTTCTGAGAATCGGCACGCTCCTCCTCGGAGAAGAAAATTTTATAGAAATCAACGACGGGAAGATTGTGGTGAGTCTCAAACTCTTTACGCTCGATCTTTTTCTCTACATCTTCGTAACCATACAAAACAGGGCCTTCAATGAGCATAGGCTTCGTGAACCAAACCTCGTCACTTGAATGGCGAAGAAGGGTATTCCTTTTTGATCCCGAGAGATCCACGTCGCTAAGAGGATTAAAGGAATTGGCTATCTTGCCTAAACTCACACCCCAGGGAGCTTTCTCTTTAGACAAAGGTTTCTCCACCTTGTAGCTCTGGAAGAACTTTTCAACGGTCCAGTATTCAGGAGGATATTGAAGTTTCTTAGGTAGCTCTTTATAATAATATGACTTGCCCTCCGAACGAGCAACCCACTCGCTGATGACTCGGATGGAATTTCCATTCAATTGCATCACTCCACAGGGAGGGTCGATTTTGGAGTAAATCATATAAAAGAGAGGGTTGCTCGGATTGTACAAAGGTACGGGAAGTCCGGCGCCGAGTTGTTCGCCGGAAACGATTAATCTTCTATCACTGCATCTTTCCGCAGCAAGTAATTCTGGCGACAGAATCTTCTTCCCTAGGCCTTTGATAGAAAAAAGAGAAGAATTAAAACCGTAAATATTGGCCCTTTCTTCCCATTCCATCTTTTGGGGATCAACCAGTTTACAAGGCAAAACTTTAGCAGCGGAAGGGACTGAAGGAGCAATCGTAGAAGCATCGGCGGCGGCCTGCAACAGAAGAAAGATAAGAGAATAAAAATCAAATCTAAATGACGATGATAAACCAAAACACTCACCATGATTTCGTAAAAACACAGAGCAGAGAAGGATTCAATCACTTCGGGAGATAATGCAGAGCCTAGAAAAGAGAGAGGGAAGAAGAAAGGACAAGGCAAGTTTAAATAAAGAAATCAAAACCTACCCAGCGGGTGGCAGGTCAAATAAAGGAAAAGGTTTCGAAAGGCACACGAAGGTACATGTGTCAGTCAGAAGTAAAGGCGAGGACACGTGTCGAAGAAGACGGAACGACAGGTTTTCTTCTCCAAACTTCTTCGACCTTTGGATAAGAAAAGAGGCAAACTGTAGAGGGTAAAAACCCCTCGGACCACGTGTCTCGCATCCAAGGAACATAACCACACCGAAAGTACCATACCGAGAAGATGGGCAGCGATGTTTCGGGAAGGTGAAGGAAGAGAAGTTATATTTGAGCAAAGGAAAGACTCGGAGTGAAAGGGATTCGGACTACGACGAAGGACCGAAGCCCAGGATTCAGCCTCGGAGTATAAACCGCCTTACTCGACAGAAACTGACACCACCACGATGGAGTCTTTTGTCTTTATTAGCTGCAAACCACCCAAGCTCGGCCCTATAAAAGGCGAGCTTGGAAAACATTGTAAGGGTTGGATTCTTGTTAGGTTGAGCCTAAGTAGCAAGAGAGAGATTAGGTTTGTAATCTCCTCTGGTTCCTTAGGGTTTTTCTCATGTAATCTCAGCAGTAGTAATACATAGAAAGTCTTCTTTATCTAGTCTTGATTATTTTACTTGGTTCTAAATCACTGTTCAGTGCATCCTCGATGCTGTTCTTGATGTCTTCGGACTGCTAAACCACCATTAAACACTGTATGTGCGAGTAGATCTGATGGATGTGGTACCTTGAGTACCTATGCAGATTTTCTACTCGTACACGCAGACTTCAAAAACGTGAATATTATCTCCCTTTGCTTGTTCTCCCCTTTTTCTACAGATACAGTATTTTGTAGATTGAAAGATCATGATGACTGACACTGAATCCCATAGTTCTTCTCGTGCCATTGATGAAATTACCTCCACCATTGTCGTGAAAGAGCTCCCTCATGTTAATGATGAATTTGAAAGTCGCCTGGCCAATTTAGCACAAGCTGCAGTTTCCCGGGACCAAGCTACGATTCTCCCAGGGAATCTTAATGCTTCAATGGCTATTACTCCATCACGTGTAGCTCGCTTTCGTATGCAGAGAGGTGATTTTAGTGCTTCCAGTATCGTTTTCCGTTCTATGCAGAAACAAATCAACTCTTGGTCCATGTATCTCCAGAACACGCTTGACACTCCGGGTATCAAGAACATCCTTGAGCAGGCTGGAATCTATCATGCTGTAAAGAGTTCAGATAATTCCTTCGTAATTAGAGATAAATGTGCTTTAGTTGCTTTTATGTCCCGCTGGTGTAGTGGTACAAACTCCTTCATACTGGCGTGGGGAGAACTTGTAATCACTCTGGAAGACGTAGCAGCGTTATTGAGACTCCCAATTTATGGAGAACTCAGAGTTAGCTTGAGTGCAGATGAAAGAAACGTACAAACCCAGTTAATCATCATTGTTGAAACCCTGAACAAACACGGCGATGCATATGCTTCATGGATGATGCACTGGACCAAAGCCAGTAATATTGGTGCTTCGGTATTGTCAATTGCTGCATTTCTTCTGCTCTGGTTATCAAAAGACGTCTTTGAAGATGTTTATGAATACAAGAAGTTGAAGGCCGAACTCATTCCGTATGCCATAAAATTGGCACAAGGTACTCCTGTTCCCATTGGCTCTTTATTCCTTGGT
The DNA here is from genome assembly GCA_023529015.1 of Papaver nudicaule. Taxonomy (NCBI): domain Eukaryota; kingdom Viridiplantae; phylum Streptophyta; class Magnoliopsida; order Ranunculales; family Papaveraceae; genus Papaver; species Papaver nudicaule. Next base: position 3,092 of record JAJJMA010292368.1, read on the forward strand.
ACTTTGTATACCCATCTTTCCACTTTGTTAGCAAATATGACATTGTCGAATGGCGCTGCAAAGGTTGAGACATTTGTATCAACAAATTTTGTGCAAGCTTGGTTGTATGAGCATTACCCTGGTTATGCTCCAAAAGGGTCTGCCAAAGATAAACATTTGTCAGACCAGGCTCGTATTGTCCGTTGGATGAATAAGCCTATCTCGAAGAACTTTCTTGTATTCATGGATGACGAGGCAGCAGTGGTCTTTCGTCCATGGACCTCAATCCCTGCAGGCGTAGCTCAGCTTCGCTCATTTGGTTCAAATGTCCTTCCAGCAAAGATTCTTTCTGTAGACGACGACCTTACTGATGAAGAACAAGTTTTCATGATAAGTAGTTGCAGCGGGCACGTCCTTGGCATCAGTGACTCAGGAGCATATGTAGTCAGAGCATATAATGTCGACAGGGGAGCTCGTCAGATGGGTTTTGATCAGGATGTCCCATCGCAGCGAGGTCCTCCTCCACAGAATATGAAAGGATATCGGACCAGATTGCTTAGCCCAGTATCTTTTCTCTCGGGAGAAAGAGTGCCATCCGTCACTGAAGCAGGTAGGCGGTTCTGGGATGACCAGGTACAATTGTATAGGGATTTCGTGGCTTCCCCGAAAGAAGTACGGGCAGTTCCCTCCAAAGAAGACTTGGAAACGTTCTCCCTGCTCAAATATATCACTCTTAAGCGAAAAATAGGAGACATGAATGATTTGGTAATTACCTTGAACTTTTAAATGCTTGTATGAGCTTTTGTATGATGATTTTGACGCTCTATCACCATATTTTGTGCAGCAACGTTCGTCGCCTAACTCAAAGCTCGCCAGTCCCACAACACAAATGTCTTTGTCTCTTGGCAGTCATCTTTCGGGAGAATTATCGCTCCTCCAAGGGAAGAACAGCTCTATGATGAACCTCTTAAATGCTAAACAAGTCCCCAATCTTAGTACACAAGATTGGGTGAAGGTAAGACCCCGTTCCATTGCTCATATTTTTGCTTTAGTGTGAAAGTAAAATTTCCCGTCAGATTTTCCTGTTTTACGTCACGTCACGGGAATGGCCGTAGAATCTTCATCCGATGGCGGATTTCGATGGTTGACCCCAATTTAGAAAGAGGACTTCAGTAGCTTTCACCTCGAAAAAGAAAATCTGGATTTCATGCATTTTTGCTCGTTATTTCATGTGCCACAAAGTGACGCCACGTCCAGTAACGTCACAGTTTATACGCTGTTTAGTGGAAAAATCATTCCGGCCAGTAGGTTGCTCTAAAAATTAAGCCCTTTTAGCACGTGATAGAAAACATCCATACGAACAACTCCCGTGAAGAAAGTTTCTTCATATCTCTTACTGATTTGTACAGATTTTGAGTTTTCGCCGTTCTTCGTAAGAATTCAGATGTCAGAAAAATTATATCTTCAAGATAACATCGCGAATCCTTTGATATACCTTCCTTTAATGACTTTTCTTCTTTATTTGATGTAGGATGGACCTGCTACAGGAGTTGAGAAGTTCTCATTTGTTCCCTCAGAGCGAAGTCCAGTGTTTGAAGAATCGATTCCAAATACGCCGCCCAAATCTGCTGATATGATAACTGAACAGAATAAAAATGGAGGCTCCACAGACCCTAAGTCTTCTGTGACACAGGTTACTTTCTGTTGAATTCTTCAATCCAAAATAAGATATTTAGTACTTTATTCTTATCTCGTTTGCTCTTGCAGCCTTCTGGAGATAAAGAAGCAATGAATGACACTTACTTTGCTGGCGAAAGGTTAAGTGCGGGTCACAACCTTAACGAAGACTTTGACAACGTTGCTGACGAAAATCCTCCTAGTACTGAGGTAAATTTAATTATCTTCCTTATGTTAAGCTTTTATCGTAGCTTGAAACATATTATTAAACTTCTGTTTACGTTGAACCTTTCTTTCAGATTGTTATCAGAGAGATTCAAGTTTCTGAAGAGATCGACGTCACTGGCGTGGATGCTCCCACCCAGTGGGCTCTTCTCGAGTTTCCTCATGCTGGTTTGGCGTATGATCTCCCTCATGAAACAATTCTCCCTGGTCATATACTAGTGGAAGGATTTAATGTCCCTGAGGAACACGTCCCACTGTATAGGAGGATATGGGCCCTTTATGGTCACCTCATCACTGCAGGAAGGCGTGACCACTTGAATACACTTGCTGGTGTCGTGGCTGATCTTATGGGTTTGATTTCGAAGATGTATGCCACTCCTCTCACAGAGACGACAGATGAGAAGTTAGATGAAGCAGAAGAGTTGATTGCTTCATTCAAAGACTTCAAACCTAATTTGTTGTGGCTTCAGGCGAGGATCCAGTTTATCCGAACAAGGCGTGCTGCTGTTGGCAAGTTCACCCAGGATTTGGTGACGCAAGAGGAGAGGTATTATGCCACCATGACCGAGGAACTTCGTAAGTTGACTGAGAAGACGGAGAAGAAAGCTGCTGACATAGCTCTATTGAAGAAGGCGGTTGATGAAGGAGCAAAATCCTCGCTGGATGGGTGTTTCTGAGAGACTTCAAGAGCAAAAGAATCTTATTTGCTTTTATTTGGTTTTATGAACAAGGGTTTGTAGGAATTGATTATTTTTGAACTCATAGGTTTTGAATTTGAATTCTTTTTTGTTTTTTGTTTTTTTTTGAATTGAATTGAATTGACTTGTTAAAAGGCAAGAGATGGCTTGCACTTTTATTTTGGAGGAATTGAAATTACAAGAAATAAATAAACTCTAGTGAGTCTTCATACTTTCTTGAGCCATTTGCCGTTGACCACCATATTTGAGAGCCTTTCATGTATTGCACTTATCATGTATCGTGCGTCAGGCATGACTCGAGATATAATATAAGGTCCTTCCCAATTTGCCGTGGACCCCGGAATAGAAGTTACTTTTCGGTTAGTGCGCCGCATAACCTTGTCTCCTTCTTGCAAAGTAGCCTTAGGAACCCATGACATCTCAGGTGTCTTTCGCCTATAAGACCGTTGCTTTGCCCGGACCCATCTATTGGTAGTGGCTTTGATTTCCTCCTGAGGTGCCTCAGAGGGCTTGATAGACTTGATGCAATCAAGTCCCCAAGTCGAAGAATCGTCTAACCCTTGTGTATGGGCATGTTGGATAGGATTTCCATGAACTAAATAATTTTGAATAAAGTACTTTAAATCACTATCACATACCTCTTTGAATATCACCAGAGTTTCAGACCCCACGCGGTACTCCAGCTTTCCCACGCTGCAGCTTTCTTGGTCAAACATGAACTCTTGGCCCTTGATGATCACAGGTGAGATTGCCGGTACGAATCTTTTCCCGTGGAGCCAGGGACGCCCTAGAATCATGTCGTGCTCCTTATCCTCTTTGATTACATGAAACTTGGTTTTGGTGCGAGCAGAGTCCACCTTCAGATCCAGAGTAACATGACCATATATGTCTTGGAGCTTTCCTTTTGAATCTTTTGTTATCGTGGGATAATAGATGACATCCCGTCGAGAAATCCCAATTGCTTGAAGTGTCTTGATTGGAATCAAATTAACCATAACACCAGCATCAATTTGAACCTTCTTAAAATTCGTACCTTCGAGACGAGCAGAGATAATTGGTATCGGAACACGTTCTCCTGCCATCATCTCTGGTGTGACTTCGCCAGGCTTCGGTTGAACTTTCTCAGGTATAGGTAGTTCTTTGCCGCTAGCAATCCAGCTGAGTGCAGCGAAAATGTTGCTTCGCTGACTCCTAGAAAAATGTAAGAGCTCGCATAAATTCTCCATCAAATAATTAGCAGTTTGCTTGACAGATTCTCCGGAGATGGTGAAATTTCGAATGTTGGGTTGATGCTGACGTTGGTGTTGACGTTGAGGTTGGTGCTGAGGGAGTGGATCCTTGTGCACACCCTCAGTCCCCAAGTTCAACTCTCCTGACTCGATCTTTTCGTTGAAGATTTGCTTGAGTCGATGACACTCGCTGGTGGGATGATTGACGAATCGATGAAAATGACAATACTTGGGATCAGTCATTTCTTGTGCTGTAGGCTCCCTCCGTACAGGAGGTAATTTGACAGCACCATCTTGAATCCACGCTTCCAGGAGCTCTATCACTTCGTCCATAGTACATGGGAAATCGGGAATCTTAGGGAATTCCCTTTGTTGTCGTGGTGCCTTTGGTGCAGAAGCATTAGCTGGGACCCGAGTCGGAGCTTGAGGTTGGGCCGGAGCTGCACGTTTTAGTTGCGGGGCCTCAGGAGTAGGCGCCTTTCTCTTAACACCTTCAGTAACAGCATGAATCGAGTGAAGAGAATTATATTGCTTATTGACAAGCCGTTTGCTGGCACGCGTTTCACCACGACTTTCTTCGGCTTTTAAAGGCCTGGGCCTTTCTAGTAGAGCAGGTGCAGTAGTGGCGGATCGTTTGGCAGACTTATGGAGCTTGGTGAAATTGTCGATATCCAAATTCTCCAACAAGGCGCGATATACCGGTATCATTCCATTGATGCAAAGCTCCACCAATTGTACCTCTGTCACATTTGGATCATTGCAATCCACTGAACGAGTTCTGAATCTTGTTACGTAATCATCTGGATGTTCATTGTTTCGCTGATAGAGTCTCCCCAAATCAGAAAGAGTGAGTTGCTCAGACACGAAGAAGTATTTCTTGAGGAAAGCATTAACCATTTGGCTCCAACTGAGAATGCTATTAGGAGCTAGGTTATTATACCAAGTATATGCTTTTCCTGTCAGAGATTTCGAGAATTCCTTGAGACATACAACTTGATTTCTTTCATGTATTCCCAATGATTCCAGGAAGCGAGAGATATGTTCTCGGGCATTCCCAATACCATTGTACATGGAGAATGAAGGTGTGACATATCCTTCAGGAAGAGATTCACGCTGAACTTCAATTGGATATGGAGGTTGATGACGATGAAACAAATCTGAATTCTCCATGCTACGAGCCTGCAAAAGATTCTGCAAATCTTCACGAGTGACGAAGTTATGTTGCAAACCTGTATTTGGTCCACGTGTGGTGTGGACACGGGTATCCTGATCATCAGGAATAACATGAATTTGAGAGGGACCCGCCTTGTTAAAATTGGCAGGGGTTTCTGCACGTGAAATCCCCGGAGCTGTTGGTGGCGCCAGCTTTTCTGATAGAGTCCTTAAGCAAGTCAGCAACTCCATCTGGGTTTTCACCATATTGTTTTGACTCAGGGCTAGATCTTGTTGGGTCTTCATGAGATCCGCAATGCTAGGTGAGTCTTCAGTGCTCCTTGTTTCTCCTACGCGGGGCCCAAAGAGAAAAGCTTCTGTGCGGCTTGAGATAGGAGTAAAAGGGGTAGGAGAGATAGTGGTATTAGTGGTCCCCACCATATGAGAGAGGGGAGACGTGATTTGGGATAGGGTTGGCATGGTGGAACCCACCAGAGGGGTTGACACGCCCATGGAGAGAGAGGATGAGGTTGGCCCCCTCTGAGTTGAGGCAGAGGCAAGATTAGGGTTAGGGTTTGAGCTCACGGCTGGATTTGTGGGCCCAGAGGTGATGGCGCCACTTATTGGAGTATTTGTGACCCCACTTGCAGGCAAACTCGTGGGAATATTAGGGTTACTTGGAGAATTTGTATTCTCTGAACTCTGCCTCCTGGTTTCAACCATATCTTCTTAAAACTGAGATAATGACCTCCCACTGTGGTCGCCAAATGTTTTAGGTGTAAAACAATAAAGAGAATTTAGAGGGTAAAGTATGAAGTGTGATGATGTAATAAAAGATGATAATGAATTCGAGAGGTCAAGATCGAACAAGACTCGCCTAAACCAAGAAATGGCCGTTCGAGTATTGCTTCAGTTACAAGAAGAGGATTTTAGGGTTGATTTAGGGAGGGAAGCAGAGAAAGATGAGATCAGAGAATGCTATGATTTTCTGTGATGTTGATGATTGAATTGCTAAAGAAGTTTGAATATTCAGTTCTCACTAGATATTGAATGCTGAATGAGAAGAGTTAATCAATGATCGATGAGATTGATTGATTAAACTTGCACTGAATTAAACTGTTTGTTCTTGCTGGAGAACTTGTTGTTTCCAAACTGGTCGAGTGACCTATTTATAGCAATAAAATTCCAACTGATCTCGTAAGAGGTGGAAGAAGTGGAAGAGTGGGAGTGTGGAGTAAGTGGGGAAAGTCTTGCGCCTATTATTAGGGAAGAATGAACCGCCCACTACTCTATCCCATCTTCTCAGCAACGTTCACACGACTTAGTTTTCTTTCCCGTTAAGTGATTGAGCCGTTGCAATCACACGTGCCGTAGACCGCCAAACCAAAACCCTAAAAGAATATCCCCCCATGTAACTTACTTGATTCTCGTAAGATTTGTTAAGATTTGTTAAGATTTGTTAAGTCAAAGATGACTAAGTGCAAGTCGTACCAATTACTTGGTAATCTTAGGACTTTGCGATAAGATAGAGATTAAGCGATAAGCTTTGAATATCTCTTTAAGATTTGGTTTAAGGATTGAGCCGGGCAATCGCCATTTAAACCAATAAGATAAATCTAAGGGTTGAGCTAGCAACCGCCATTAGATAAGATAAGGTAAGTCTAAGGATTGAGCTATGCAATCGCCAATTAGACTGAGAGGATTTCAGCAACTCTCTGTGGCAACAGTCAAATAAATACGACTTTCAGTTTGCCATAAATATGAGAAATTGGCTTGTGGCATGTAATGCACCAATTCTCTGAGTAATGAAGACATATGAATGTCTAAAATAATATAGGTCATAGCCATGAGCCATGATTAAGAATTATAGCACTGATTTATAGAAGCAAGTCCATAATCAGGAAAAAACAGACGAATGATGCTATCACAGCGTAGCCATCATCAAGAATGCATAAGCATTGCCAATATAAGACCTAAAGATAGGCCATGATGATCATAATAATCCATGTTTCATGGTATGATAATCTTATTAAGAAATTAGGTATAAGGCTCAAAGGATGAGCAATAACATTTATGTTATTTTCAGATTTCTGTACAGTTTGCATGTTGTTCATTAGTAAAATCGGCCAGGCCAGCCTATATTAGATAAAAATCTGAATTTTTAGTATGTTATAGGAAATTCACAGAGGAAAATATTTCGTGAAGGAAGCACCTCCTAATTCCTTACGGATTGGGCTGTAAAAATCACGCCATGGAGAAATACGTGAGCAGAACTGTCAGATTTCCGAATTTGATTAGGAAACTAGAGTATTATGGACTAAGTAAAATCCATAATCCTCTAGGATTTGGATCAGTGGGACCCATAAGTAGAGGGGAGGCTAGAAAAGAATATATCCTAGTCTCAAGGGGGCAACTAGAGCCCGTGGGAGAAGAAGATCTCATGGCTCTTCGTGAGCACAAGGAGGGAAAACCGTAAGCCCCCCACCAAGATTTAGTCGCGCCCTGACTTCGGGCCTCCAAGATTTGACCAAGGCAAAGTCATGGGGCTCCAAAATTAGGCCAGGGCAATAACATGG
>JAJJMA010292386.1:0-10296 GCA_023529015.1 Papaver nudicaule
AGACTTCTCTTGAGAGTTGGGAAGCACAGGTAGGAGATTGAGACCTTAGTGGTTGAAATCGGAGTAACCTGTAACCTTGGTAACCTGATCACGTTCTTGTCTATTTTACGGTCCTTCTCTTCTGATATAAGGCCATTGAAGAACTGATATGTTACACACAGGGTTGAAAGGAAGCAACGCACGGCTGCACTCGGTGTTGTAAGACCTAGTTAGCTCAGTTGTATAAGTTTCTTAAGTGATTCTTTTTACAACTGAGGTAGAGACAAGTTGGGCATAGTTTACTCGGTTTACTTGTCAGCCCCCGCTTGTAAGTAGATTTCGGTATGACCTGGAGCAATCCGAAGGAAGTCACTTTGTGTATGTCAAACTGATAGAGGACAATTCAAACATACATTTAATAATTGAGGTTGCAAAGCCGAAATTATTGACACAAGCCTTTAACAACGGTTAAAGCAACTCCTAGGCCTATAAAGGACGTCAGCTAGGGGAATCAAGTGCGTGACGATCTGTGGGGGATCTAGAGACGTAAGGAGTGCGATAGTAGCCAGTTCGCTTGGAGGGTTGGAATTGGTCTCTGCTACATCCCAGACCGAAGTCTTATAGTAGGCTAGTGTTTGTAGACAATTTGTACTGTGCGGTGTTCAATCTGGACGAAGTCCCGAGGTTTTTCTACAGGTCCTAGTTTCCTCGTTAAAAAAATCTCTGGTGTCTTGTGTGCTTTACTTTCCGCATTATATTCTCTGATTATATAATTAAAGCAAACACAAAAAGTACGTTATTAATAAACCTGATCGTTGTCCCCAATCCATCAACTGGATTTACCAAGACCTTGTCTTGTGTCGGACTGATCCTTTGAGATCCAAACTCAGGTTAACAGGTCTGGATATTGATTTGTGAGATCGTCCAGATCTGACCATAAGTCTCACGAGCCTAAACGAAAATTTGGTTATATTTCGGTACCCCTGCTTTTTCAACATGCTCAAGGGCTCAATTAAAAAAATGGAGAAAAGTGAACATCTAGACATGCCTAGGTGCCCTCAACCAACACTCTTCAAGTTGTTGGCAATGATCAGGATTGGCGGCGATCCCTGGCAAAAAAAAATCGTCATAGTTTATAATAAAATGCTTAACGGTTCAACCCAAACATACTTATTCCATGACTGTTTGGTGACTTGTGCTTCATTGGGTCCAGTTTTGAGTCTTTCAAAAACAAATCAAAATGTTCTTTCCATTTACTTGATGTCTCCCACTTGGTTTAGCCGAAAGGAACCAAATTTCCCCCAGAATTTCATTCCCCCCGGTATATAAAAATTGAGCGACGAAACTCCTATATATAATAATTTTGCTTAATCAAAATCTAAATAATTAAGTATGCTTATATCTAAGTTTTACTATTTTTAAGTTTGCCTATTTTTTAAAAGTATGCAAACGAACTTACCCGCTTCGAAATCTCTAAAATAGAATGTGAAAAGCAGGGGTACCGAAATACTACCAACTTTTCGTTTGGGCTCGTGAATCTTATGGTAAGATATGGACGATCTCAAAAATCAATATCCAAATCTGATAACCGGAGTAGGATCACAAGTGATCGATCCAACTCAAGATAAATCTTGGTAAATCCTCTGGACGGATTATGGACCAAATCGACGGTTATTAATAACGTACTTCTTGTGTTTACTTTAATTATATAATCAGAGAATATAATGCGGAAGGTAAAACAAACACGACACCAGAGATTTTTTTAACGAGGAAACTGCGACCTGTAGGAAAACCTCGGACCTTATCCAGATTGAACACCACACAGTACTAACTGTCTACAAACACTAGCCTACTATAAGACTTCGGTCTGGGATGTAGCAGAGACCAACTCCAGCCCTCCAAGCGAATTGGCTACTGTCGCACTCCTTACTTCTCTAGGTCCCCCACAAATCGTCACACACTTGATTCTGTTAGAGCATGGCTCGGTCAACCTCACTAAGTGTTGGTATGTAAAACTTAGTTGTCAACTTTAGTGATCAAAACTCGACCGCTAAACAACACACAATTAGGTGAAGTCATGTGAGAGTTAGCTTTAGGTTGTGGAAGATTTTGGTAGGATTTAGAATCACTGGTTGAAGAGTTGAAGAAAGACTGATGATCAAACAAAGACATCCGACTTCATCATTCAACATGTTGGTGAATCTAAATAACGCGATTCCATTATCTTTTACACTTTTGCTACAAAGGACATAAACATAACTCTCAGCTTGAGATTTACGTTATGACTTGATCACTTGTGATCAGTGTGTCTTAAGATAACTCCACTTTACCGCTTGCGATATTTGTGTTGTAGTTATGACATTCCATATTGCTTAGAGTTTTCTTTCCTTCTCCGTCTCTAAGTTAATATAAAGGTTTTTCCTAAAACCTTTTCGAGTTGGATATAGCAATGTGATGTTATCTCGGTGGTACTACGAGATTTGATCCATCACAGTATTGTGTCTCTTCTTACCTAGTCTGGCTCTGTCAGATTGATTCCATATATTTATATGAGCCAATGTAAGAGAGATCGTGACTCACACTTATGTTGTGTAGACTCGAAATACTGTTGTTTCTGATATTCGAATATGACGTCTTGGTTTGGCTCTGAACTCTGAAGTTCTGAATCATTCGTTTGATTTTGTATATGAACATCTTGTATGCCATATCTCACTTCTAGATTCCGAAACCATATTTGTGTATCTCAACCTATGAATTTTCAAGGTTCGAAACCTCAATGTAGGTTTTGGTAAAACTAAACGTTGATTTCGAAACCATAATCTGGTTTTCGCATTCATAAGCTATTGGTCCGAAACTTAAATACTGTGGCCAATGAGATATAACAAATTCGTAACTATGTTTGTGTGGCTGACAGTGACTTGAGAATCGAGGCCAGTGTGTCTTGACCATGTGAGTTCTAAAAGGTCGAAAAGACCCTGGGGTTTCCTAAAGGTTTATATGAACCGGGAAATATATTCGTATGCGTCGAGGCTAAAAAGGTGTGATGCTGAAACGGTTCTCGACCACATGGACTCTCAAGTTCGACACCAAACATATGTGAAGAATTTAATATGTGTTTCTTGTTTCGAAACCTTAACCAAGGTTTTGTTAAACAGAATCTAGATTTCGAAACCAAGCTTTAGGTTCGCTATGTAGAAACTTGATTTGGAAACCTTAATATGGTTTTGGTCATATAATGAACTTTAGTTTCCGAAACCTTAATTTGGTTTCTGCCAAAATAGATGTACGTTTCAAAACCTTAATATGGTTGACTCAGAATGCGTATCTTCGAAGTTCAAACTCTATCTTTTTGATTTGTGCTTCAACGAATTAATGAGTTTGATATTCTCGGTTTGAAGTTTGAATTCGTTCATATTCAATGTATAACTAAGTGGGATTGAGTCATCATCTGAAATATGGTTAGTCACTCTAGTTAGTAGACACATGATTTCGGATAAATACTGTACGTGATTAAATCTTCGTATGATTTACTACTCAATCAAATATTCATTTGTTTATTCATTTGATGTTTTGATTTGAATTCTTGGATATCATTAACGTGACATCTATATTGGAATCAAGAATTCAGGAGATTTAACATTTTGCTAGTTACTCGTGGAATCTCGCACCGTATTTCCAATGGTATATCTATTTGCGTGATTCAGAATTTCTGAACCTATGTGTTCACTTAAGCTTAACACACAAGCCTTTGTCCACGTCTGTTATTGATACATTTATGCGGAACGTTGAACCACGTTGGACCAGATCCCACTTCCACCTAGGTTTGCCTGGTTAGCCCAGCAATACCAAGGAAGTAATGTCGACATTATCAAAGCTGGTGACGACATTTGGAAGTAATAATATCTAAGGAGATTTTCGAAACTAAGGACACGTTTTCGAATTGAGATCTTTCCCAGGGATCATACTTGGTAAGCGCTATATTTTGAATTAAAAGAAATATCCAAATATACCTTAAGATATTATTTGCTTTGATTGCTCTTGGCTAAAAATCTTTCGAAAAATATATTTTCTTTATGGAATATATTTTTCTTAAATGTAAAATGCTAGAGTATTAGTTCCCATTAAATGATATGAGACTAAATGGGGAGTTTCAGAATTATTATGTAAATGTGCTTTGTGGAATTTCCGAAATTAAGTTTGCCTCATTTCAAAGCTAAAGCCTTAGTCAATATAAATAGGAGTGATATCTCTCCTGAAAGCTTTATCCCTCTAGCCAAGCTCTTCTTCGGAATTGTAAGCTTGTGTTTGTCGCTTTTCTTTTCAGTTACCTTTGAGCTTTTGCTCTCGGTCTAGAATTGCGTGAAAGTCTTCTCTTGTGATCGAGAAGCTTAGAAGTACCTCTTACGGGAAACTAGTTTATGTTTAGTAGTCTTCTTTGTATTGTACTTGTGTTATGTTCTATCACGTCTATCAAACCTTGCGATCTTGTTTATTCTAAGGTCCTTCTCTTCTGATATAAGGCCACTCAAGATCGCTGTGATTAGAACATACTCTTTATCTATTAACTTGGATTCGTTAGCAAGCCGTTCTCGGTTTGTGTGCCTAAACTATAGATATTGAGTGGAATCAAGATCGTCTTTATTGGATTTGTTCTTTGCAGGTACATCATTCTTCATGGTCATATCATATCGTACTTGCTACAGCTATCTGCTTGATTCCAACTGAGACGACAAGGTTGCTCTTTCGGGAGTTTAGGTTTTGAAACCTTGATCGATATCTCGAGGTGTTTATTGCCTAAGTAAACTTAATAACCTCGCTCTTGGTGTGAAAAGACTTCGGTGAAATATCTGTTAGTTACCAAGGATATCATCTTGCGATTTGACCTGCCGCTATTTGGTTGTTGTCCATAAGGTTGTAATCGTCCGATTGGAGGTCGGGTAGCGATAGTCCTCGCGGCGGGATGTGAGGCAACTCTTGCGTAAGACAGTAACGAGCGTCTGTTTACGTAAGGGATTACATGTGCGTGACCACCTTGCTGTGGTTGGAAGCGTAGGAATACTGAGGGGAAATCTTTGTGACTAATAGTCGTATTAGGGTCATATTGTCTGCACCAGCTAGTCCGAAGTCTGAGAGTAGGTGTGTTGGCGGCTTAATTCTTAAGAGTAATCAAAACTGGACCTAGGTCCCAGGGTTTTTCTACGAGTTTGTAGTTTCCTCGTTAACAAAATATTGTGTGTACTTTACTTATTTACTTACGCATTATATTTGAGTCATCTTATATAATTAAAGTATCGTACTTGGGATTCTTGTATTGACTCCCTTGTGTGAATCAATCAGATCTGAAGGAGATCTTGTTCTTGAGTTCTTAATTACAGGAACCGGTCAAGGTTTGACTTATAGGTGGACTAAAATAAAAGATTGGTGGTGTACTCGGTACCCTTGTCATTTCAATTGGTATCAGAGCAGGCAAACACCTTAAGATCTAACAATATGTGTTTGGCTCGATCCAACCTATAAGAATAACCATGAATAAGAATAATGATTCTAGTTCAGTCAATGTACCTCCAAGATTTGACGGGATAAACTATCTCTGGTGGAAATCCGTTATGCGGTCCTTTCTTTTGTCTAGAGACTTTGAAACCTGGGCGTTGGTTGTCAAAGGCTACTCTCGTCCTTTTAAAACTGGTTCCACGTCCGAATATAAAGAACTAATTGATCTAGAAGGCGATGAGCAGACAAAAGTCATTTTTTTTATGGATTAAATGCCATTATTCATGCGGTCACTCCTGATCTCTATCATCACGTGTCTACTTGTGAAACCTCGAAAGAGGCTTGGGACATCTTGGAAACCGTATTTGAAGGGAATACCTCTGAAAAAGAAGCCCGACTACAGACTCTTGCTTCGGATTGGGAAAATCTTCGTATGAGTGATGACGACACCTTCGAGGAATTCCACCTTAGACTATCTGAAATAGTTAATGCCTCATTCTCATTAGGCAAAGCTATTCAAGAGAAGGATATCGTGTGTAAGATACTCAGGTCTCTACCATCCAGGTACGAAGCTAAAAAGCACGCAATCCTGGAAGCAAATACTGACTTGTCCAAACTCACCCGAAGTACACTGGTAGGTAAACTCAGAATTTTCGACCATGAGCACAATGTGTCAAAAAGAGACAACATTGCATTCAATGCTAAAAGGAATGATGTAGGATCTTCTGAAAAGAGAAAACATAATCCCAACACTGAATGTGATGATGTCTTGGACGAAAAATCTGAGGAAGAACTAAACTCTACTATGTCTCTTATTACTAGACAATTTCGTGATATTCTTAAAAGACGAAACAAGAGGTTCGTTAAAAATGTTTCCACCACACATCGACCTTATGATCGTGTTACTCCAAAAAGGGATCCACCAAAAGAGGATAATGATGACCAACGTCAATGCTTTACGTGTAAAGGATTTGGTCACTATTCGAAAGAATGTCCTAATACCAGGAAATACACTGGTACGCGAGCCCTGACAGCAACATTGGACGAATCTTCGGATGCGTATGAGACCGATGATTAGGAGGTTTCGAACCTGGCATTCACTGCCGTTGTATCTAGTAATACTGTACCTAATTCTGCAGATTCGATGACTTGTTCAAATAATCAAGAGGATACTCCTATGCTTGATTCTGTCGATCCGGAAAAGCAATATTGCTTGTTCTGTAAAACAAACTGTCATACCTTTAGCAATTGCACAATCTTTAAAAAGAAAGTAAAATATGCTAAATGGTTACAAAGGAAGACCAATAAAATTATTGATCACCTTAACAGTTTTAGAACGACAACTCTTGTGTCTTCATCCCTTGTTCTATCTTAAAATGCAGCTTCTATCAACTCTTGTGAGACAGAAGGTGAGAAGTTCATACTCAAAAGGGAAACTAATACAAGTATTTCGAACTCAGAAAATAATTAAATAAAAAATAAATATAGGAGGAAAGAATTTTTTTTTAAATGTTTTGACAATCAATAAAGAAATCCTCTGTATATTTTTCAAAAAAAAATGTGTGTTATAAATATCTTCGAAACATTTATTTTTGGAAAAACTATTTCGAAAAATTATCTTGTATATAAAATAAAGTTCGAAAATATTTGCTGATTAGTTTCGAAAAATCCTTTTGAGATATTCCTGGAAAAAATTATATATCCTTGATACTATAAGTATAAATGGTGTGTGAGATTTTTCTCAAAGACTACCATGAATCCGGAATTGGTATCTTCTACCTCTAATGCTATTAATACTGTGTCTGTCTCCAATGGTCTCACTGATCTATCTCTTGATGATAAGAAACCTGTTGGTAAAAACAAGAGAAAAAGATACTATGCTGCAAAGAAGAACGAACTGGAACAGAGAAACAACATGTTTGTAGAACAATCTGCTACTGCATGGGAGCAAATCAAACTTGATATGCGTGTTCTCACTGATTGCTTCACTAAAACTGTTCAGATGCAAGATACAACTATGAATCAGCAAGTCTATCTTCTTGGAGAATTGTTCAAGGCTAAAAATGAAGCGCAGAATCCTGTGTCTAATCCTGAAAGAACTTTTCTAAATGCAACAAAATGGTCTCTAATTGTTCTCGAAACTATGGTACAATAAAATAAGAACTAGTATTTTCTTACGCATGTTTCGATTCTGTTTATCAATAGTTGATTCGAAAAAGTTAAATATTTATTTTGCGTATGTTTCGAATTTCATTTTTCTGAAAAATATAAAAAATATAAAATCAGAAAATCTAAATAGTACGTGAGTTTCGAATGCAACATTGAGTTAATATTTCCGAATCTATTATGAATGAATGTTGCAGGTTATCAAGATAATTCTATTATCTCCTATGGAGCTGATCTTTATTGTTTTAATATCTTGATATCATGGGCCTCCTTATGTTTGTGGCTGTTATGTTTGTACTAACGATTGTGTTGCAGGTATGAGTATAACTATGTAAGGAGGATATGGATTTTATGCTAGTCACAATACTATTGGATATCCTTGTGTCTTTTTTGACTAGGAGTTATAGTATCCGCATAAATCAATGGTTTTGGTATAATCTAGTATGACTACGGACGTGTTCGAAAACCCAAACCCAAATATAAGTCTTTCTATGGTAAAGACTGTTTCGTTGTTCTCATGTCCGAGGGAATGACAACCAACGGGGGAGAGTTCTTTTGTGAACTTGTGCTTAATAGAAATATATCTTTATGGGAGCGTGGTTGTGGAATATATAGGGAATATAATTGTTATCTGCTTATATCTTTTGTATTTCCTGACAGGTTGCTTGAGCTTATCATATATATATAAATATTTTGTGTAACTTGTCGAAATGTTGACCCGTGTGATTGCGATCATTCTTATATGTTGAATCGAGTTCTCTGAACTTGAGCATTTATCTCGTACCCAGATATTTTCGAGACCCTTTGTCAATTATTTTTGACAAAAAGAGGGAGAAATATTGATAGCTTGACTTCGGTCAGTGCTTGGTCTTTGACAAAGCAGTGTCATATGGGGAGAAAAATTCCTGCGCGTATATTGAAAAATGAATGAAAGCATGAACTAAGGGGGAGTAACACATGATGTTACTAGCACTGTAGACTTTCGCATTGTGCTACATGTGATAACAATACGCCGGAGATTGATAGACATCCGAACTTACAAGCGGGGGCTGACAAGTACTATGCCCAACTTGTCTCTACCACATTTGTAAAAAGAATCACTTAAGAAACTTGAAAAAGCAGGGGTACCGAAATACAACCAACTTTTCGTTTGGGCTCGTGAGACTTATGGTCAGATCTGGACGATCTCAAAAATCAATATCCAGACCGTTAACCTGAGTTTGGATCACAAGGATCAGTCCAACACAATACAAGGTTTTGGTAAATCCAATGGATGGATTGAAGACAACAATCAGGTTTATAATAACGTACTTCTTGCGTTTTCTTTAATTATATAATCAGAAAATATAATGCGGAAATTAAAGCACACAAGACACCAGAGATTTTCTTAACGAGGAAAGTACGACTTGTAGAAAAACCTCGGGACCTCGTCCAGATTGAACACCGCGCAGTACAAACTGTCTACAACCACTAGTCTACTATAAGACTTCGGTCTAGGATGTAGCAGAGACCAATTCCAACCCTCCAAGCAAACTGACTACTGTCGCACTCCTTACGTCTCTAGATCCCCCACAGATCGTCACACACTTGATTCCCCTAGCTGGCGTCCTTTACAGGCCTAGGAGTTGCTTTAACCGCTGTTAAAGGCTTGTTGTTAGGGCATTGTCCGGTCAAACCCACTAGCGTTGGTATGTCAAGCTAGTTGTCAGTTTTAGGTGTCAAAATTCAATTCTTGATTTAGCCTACTAGAGTTTAGATTTCGGAAATGGCATATAGACAGAGTAGTAGAGACCTTGAAGACGAAGACTGTGAAGACAAAGAAGACATCAATTATTCTTCATCGACAAAAGGTTAGTAGGAGTTATGACTTTATGGATATTGTTCTATTCTACTTTCTCTATTCTTTCGAAATATAGTCGACTACTTTAGTAGTGATAATAGCGATTGAGATCGTGTTCTTGTGTAACATGGCTTTATGTCATGACCAGTATTTGATCCCACGAATACTGTGAATCAAGAATGCATGAGATAGATTCGACACCATATGTCCATTACAATGGTTTGCTTGCAAACTGTTATGTTGGATATGGATGAATCTAAGGAGTACTCTTGAGCAAAGAGCCTATGGATCACAGCTGAGGACGTTCTCACGTCTAAGTTCTGGCTCAGCCCAGTTCTTCCAGCGAAATCCGAATTTGACCTAATTTGACTGCGGACGGTTCCCGAACCGGTTTGCCTACCAGGACCTGAAATTCTCCTGTGTCTAATTTGTTCACGTACCGGTACGTGAACCTGACACGGAGAGTTCCCTGGTAAGTCAAATTACGTGAATATTCTTTTAGAATTTCACTCTGAGTCAAATTCCAACTCCTTTATCTCTTAGATGGACTTGTGTCAAACATAAATACCTTTTGTGTTCCATCTAACGATCCTCAATGATTCAATAAGATAAGATTATCTCTGGTCTGTTGGATTCCTATCTTGAAGTGTTTTTGAGCCAACAAAACACTTGGCAGATAAATCTAAAAAGGAATTTCAATTGAGATTAATCTGTATTACTTGGTTGGCAAGTTTAGGGTTTCCTTAACTTGTGGGACAAGTAATTGATTGCTTAATTCCAAAGCAACCTATCTTATTGAGTGCTATAAATAGAGGTGTCTA
>JAJJMA010292389.1:0-12606 GCA_023529015.1 Papaver nudicaule
TACCCAAACATTCAGAAGTGAACCGTGGAATTAAAGGCTTCAATGGCTCTCAGCAAATTGACTCGAACTCGATTTTAGTCGAAGACTGTGATGTTCTCATTCCAGCCGCCCTCGGGGGTGTTATTAACAGGTTATTTTTCCTCACTAATCATCCTTACTTTGCAATAATTCTCTACCCTACCAGCGATGGACAAATTGTAATGCTTTACCTATAAATGTTTCATTTTTTTTCTCTGTTTATTTCCAGGGAAAATGCAAATGAGATCAAAGCTAAGTTTATTATTGAGGCAGCCAATCATCCTACTGACCAAGTATAATCTATAATCTGCTTAATGAAGGTACCAAGTATTATATTTTTTGATTTTATAGCCTTAGTTTGGCGTAATTAGACCAGGCAAAGAGACATTGACCTGTCTTGCTGCTGTTCAAGTGGTCTTTATTTACGTCTTCAATCATAACAGATAGTTTGAAGTTGTTAAAAGGTAGTTAGATACCTATTTGTCGCTATACGCTTTTAAAATTTCCAGCGACTTATTTTTAAAATTCCCCAAACTGGGGCATAGCCGTTACCTCAAAAAACCTCCATTAGATGTCGTGAGGCTACTCGGGAATCTCCCAGTATGGGTAGTCGGTCATGCATAATTTGGCTCGGTCCTTCTATAAGCATTCGTTATGATTTCTCAATGTAACACACCAATGATTAGTCATTATTTAATGATGAGTTTGTTGTTTGCATGAATTAATAGGCATAATTTGGTTAATCGGTCACTGTTGTGATGGGTTTTCATATACTAATCGGGATGAGGCATATTGATGGTCTTTGACTGAAGATGTTGCTGATCCAGCTATTGGTTGATTAATTGTCTTCTGTATACTAATTTTTGTTCTCTCTGCCCATTTGCAGGCTGCTAAAAGGTTTTGTGTAACCCATAGCTTGATTTATGGGTTTGCTTTAATTAACTCTGCCCATTTGCAGGCTGCTAAAAGGTTTTGTGTAACCCATAGCTTGATTTATGGGTTTGCTTTAATTAATAATCCCTTAAGCTCAAACATGTAAAGTGTTACCAAGTGTGATCTTCTTTCCTAGATGCTACTGGAGCTGCAGGAGACTATCACACTCTTTTAACTTCTGGAGCAAATGGTAGTAAAAGCTTCCAATTCAGTCGCGACTAAAACAGACTGAGCCTATTTCTCTAAGTCTGGCTTCCTCCACATCAAGATGGTAACTTTACGAATCAAATATTCTGTTTTTTCCCTTTCGTCTGCGTTGATTTTAGGAAACTTCAATACATCTGTCAATATTTTGGTCCATGTGAAGAGAACTTTCTTACTCTCAGTCTCTCACCATACTCTAGGCATATAGTAAGACACCATTAGGGAGTGGTCTACCAATAATTGTGGACCTTCATCTGCACGGGCCAATGATGAATGGGAAAAAGAAATGTAGAAATTGGTTTAAGAAACTGTGTATTGTTGTTTTTGCAGGTACTATTTTATGGAACGTACTGTGAAATGTACGAATCCCAGGGAAAATGCAAACACTGCTGTGTTTGCAGCCAATGGGAAGGAGGCTGAAGATGTTATGCAACGTAATATCCATGCACTGATGATCATTCATATGGTGATAGCAACATGCGCACACGCACCGACATAATAATTTTAATTTACGCATGATTTATTTTATTTTTATGGAACACAGACCCTCGCATAATATTCATCCTTTACAGGACCTTTCCTAAGACATGCATTTTAGGTATTAGATGACCCTAAAGAAATTGAAATTGACATGGTGTCAAACATAAGGAGGTCCTATCAGGATTTTTTTTTGGGATATGCTAATATGATTCTTAGAGAAGTTTGCGACTTAGAATTCTAATTCTAGCAGACTTATGGGCTATTGCCTAACGTTTATATCGAAGGTAATAACAAAATTCGATGTCTATCTACCAACAAAAGTTGTGTTACGTTGTTGGAGTGAGTTCTTAGTGGTTATTGGTACGAGCACAAAATGAGAGTTGGGTTCAGTACTATAGATGGTTTTTGGATCCAAGGATTAAGCCAACTATTGGCTATGTAGAATTATTAGAATGGTTATTGGAATAAGAGGATGGTGTAGTAGCTTTTTAGGTTGTAAATTGCAATGGCCTTGAGGTGCAGTGTCAACTGTGGGTTTTTAGATTATAACTGTGTCTTCCATGTATGTTTCAAATGAACCCTTTTTCTACAATTCCATATGTTCTTTGAGATTTACTGAAATCATATATCTTTAGTTCGGCCTAAAATTTATGGTATGTTGATACTTTGTGTTTTTTACTCTATTTAATTTAGCTCTCCATACAGACATACAGTTACTGGCATCTCAAATCACTAACAACCCTCAAAGGTTACTTTCCGGGCAGCAGCAAGGGGTTACACTCCATGGGTGATGTAAAATCATCTCACCCGACTCCTCACAATTTGTTCGTCCCTGATTAGTGTCCTGCTCAGGCTACAATTTGGAAAATGCGCCTTGAACTAATGTTAGTTTTGTTTATGCCTATGCAGGTGTGCAGATCGAGAGAGGTGCAAACGCCAAATTGATTGTATTAAATTCATTGTAAAATAAATTGTAAAGTTATTTATTCCTAGAATCAAATTTTGTGCACTTAAGTTACTGCTCAAAATTGATTGGAGTTGTCATTTTAGGTACTCTAAAATAGACACGAGTGTGGAGATAAGTTACTAAATGTGGATAATGTATGAAGTCCCATTGTTTGTCATGGATTCTGATTTCTTACAGCGGTTCTCAGCTCTTAAGATGGATTATCATACAGTGAATGCAGTATGACTGCCCATATCTAGATATCTTCCTCTCTTTTCTTTTGGCTGGTATAACTAGCTCTGTTGTGATATGAATAAGAATATTGTATGCATTATAGATTCTGAGTTCGTATGTATCAACAAACCTATATTAATTATGGCAATGGCTATTCTTTGTGTTGGTGGTGGTTTCATAAGTGGTGCTGATATGCTAACGGCAAAATAACTATCAAGAACTGTTTTGGTTCAGTTGCAATGGTATCTACAGGTTGTGATATGGCCCAACCAATCAGGTGTCAAGGTATTTAGCCATGTATAATTATTTTCATATGCCATATTACTGTATATACCTTACCTTTCCTTCTGGCTAGCCATTTAATCTCATTTCATGCAATCCCAGTTATTTCTATTGGATAGTGCGGTGATATATTGACACTGCATTTTGGAAAGGTAAGACTTTCAATTCTTTTCCGTTGGAGCTAAGCTCTTTTTTTTTTAATAATCTCCGGACTGTTGCAAGTGACCATTGCAAATGATCTTTTCTTGATGGAGGTGTACCGATTGAGTACCCAGTCGTCCAGATAATTATTGGAAGTTCATAGAGCCAAGCCTAACCCAAATGTCCTGCATACGGTAATTATTCCTTGAAGTTTACCATTTTAATTAGATTCTATGGGTATTGAATTCTTCTTAAAGATATAGCTTAACTAAACATAAAGTTATTAAGCTTATCTTTTGGGCATTCAGTTCTTCTTAGAGCATGCATGGGTGATTGGGTACTCAATTATTCTTAAAGCCTAATTAATGGCTTAGAGCAACATGAATTTGTGCAAGTAGGTCAGAATTATGATCTGTATATCAGTTTTGCAACGTGAGATGTAAAATTAACAAGTGTTGAAACTATTCGAGTTTAGACAAGGCTTTAACAGTTGATGAAAAATTAGAGTTTTCACCGGGTTACCTCACTATTCAGAAGACAGTTATTGTAGTTAACACACTTTAGAGTATTCATCAAGTATGCATACTATAGATTGTTACTATTGAGGTATTTTCATGGGAGCCAAATCTTCAAAATTTTAAAAATATAGTGAAATATATAATTAAGCAGTGGATAAACGATCTATGCTGGAGATGCAAAGGAGTATGTAGGTATGTGTGTGTTTAGTGTGCATTTTCATGGTAGAAGTTGGTGCGTAGGAATTTTGGCTGATTTGCAAACATTAATCTCTTGCAGGAAATAAGTTTGATATTCAATATGTACTTTCACTTCGAGCCTTACTCCAGGAGCATCGGACTCTGTTTGAAATGTGCTTGCTAATTTTCATTGGTTATAATAAATTGTTGACTCGACCTAATCGCTTATTGTAGTTTCTTTATTTTCGAGTAGCATTGTAAAGTTTAATCAGGTTAGGGGTTCATGACTGCAGTATGTTCTGCTGAAATTAAACTGCTGTCTTAGCTCAACCGGTAGAGCACATGGTTTTCAGCCATGTAGTTGTGGGTTCGACTCCCACAGATGGCATAGCAATTTCGTTAACCCAAGCCGTAGTAAATTGTGAAGGCCATATATCTCTGCGATACGTAAAGGAAATTCTACTGATTTACGAGCTCACGGTTTCAACCTGTTAAACTCGATCCAGAATAGGTTCCTAGAGCTTTAACTTTTCTTTTTTCGCACTGCTACTTCCATTGGTTTTATGAAGAGTTGCCCGTCACAAAATTATTTGTCTAAAATGTGTATCAATTGGACATTTAGAAGCGCATCTTAAATCTGAGCAGAGACAAGTTAAAAGAGTTTGAGAAGTCGATTCAAGAGGGCATGCATGAAGTGGATGAACGTATGGTAGAAGAAGAGATGAGTATCAAGCTTTTTTATTGGTTAACAAATAAAAGGTAAATATCCAGAAAACTTTTATGTGTTTGCTTCACATTTTTAATATTTTTTTGTAAATTGCTTTAGCTTTTTTTTGGATAGGCAACTTTAGCTGTTTTACATTATATCTTCTCTAAAGTTCTCGAGCACTGCAATGACAAATGATGTGTTCATCAGTTACGAAATAAGTAATGAATATTTGTTTAATCTTCTTCGTTTAGCTATTACGGGTTTTGTTCTAATTTTTATCTGTTTTGTTGTAAAAATCGAAGCATGGAGGAGGCCTATAAAGCCCGTACAAAAACTAACAGTGTTGGCTGGAGCCCGTGCGAACGCACGGGCTGGCACACTAGTCTAATCAATTTCGATTCAAAGTTGTTTGTAAAAGATAAAATTTCAGAATTTATGCTAAAAAGAATATGCCAATAAAAAAAATCAAACGAAGCAAAATAAAGTTGTAATCAAGATTTGGAAATGCTAAGGCTATGGGAATCCCTTGTAGATTAGGTTTCACTCATGTTCTCTCACTCGAGTCTCAAATTAACTCATGCAAAGTAACAACCTAGTTCTTTTAGCATGGAAGATATCAACGTCTAAGATTATTGGATAAGAATCACCAAAAGAGATAAGTTTGTTCTCGACCTTAAAGCTAGAATACCCTAATACTGTGCATACATGGCATACATGGTTTAAGGATGTTCATAATTCAACAGATATCAGGTCTATCAATGGGTATTACTCTAGACTTCAACTATAACATATATCAGGCATAAGTTATGAAAAACTCGTGAAGCAATAACCCAGATCAAAGAGATATACAAACTGGCAGTTATACTTTTATTACCGCGAAACCTTCGTTTGAAAACATGAATGAATAAAAACCTACAAGTTCATCCCTTTGCCCTAACAAATAGTTTAGCAAGACATAGTCTTCTTAAGATCAACAACAATTATAAAGATGATAATCAAAGACATAACAAAACCCTTTTACTGTTATGAAGAACTTCACAGGCAGTTGAGATGTGCAGCAGTAATCTTCCTCCCACGGCAGCAGCTTCTCTCTTTTCCTTCTGTTCTGAGATGTCCCCTGTATGTTTCTGCGCCCCTCTTTTTGTAGAGAAAATCCACCGCCTCCTGAACTCTCTCGCACCCTAAACAGACCCTCCTTCCAATAATCCTTGGACTGCAACAAAAAAAACTTCCAGAAAGCCCAGTCCAGAGTAGTCCAATCCGTCTACAGAACCACCTATAAACCTCCTACTGCAACACCCATGTTCTATTAGCTCTGAATCTGTCCATACTGGACCCAAATCTCACTAATTTCCTACATCTCTAGCCTATGCAGATTTCAGGGCAACAGTCCACCAACCCATCACAACTCGAGCTCAACCATCCCGTTCTTTCTGGAAAACCCTTGCTCAACAGCAGCAACAGCAGCATGACAGCAAGAGCAGCACGGCAGTAACAACAACAGCAGCACAACACCATGGCGGCAGCAGCACCAGCAACAACAGTTCTGCAGCTCACCCTTGTTGTTACACCACTCAAATCCATCCTCAAAACTGATCACTTTTGCTTCAATTCTCAAATCACACACTAACCCATTTCAAGATTTGGTACAGTCACCTCAATCGTACCTTAATTTCTGATTTGTATCAGCTGGAACGTGTTATATCAGTTCTCTATTCTCCCCCTGGTTTGCAGCTTCGGTTCAGTCATTCTCACGAACACTTGTTGTGCAATTCTTGTGTTCTTTGTTTCTGAGTTCAATTCGACTCCATCTAAGCCCATAGCTCCATCCCTGCACTGCTTAACTCATTCATAGCACACACACATTATTCAAACCATTCTCTATATACAACACAATAGCAACAACACATATTCGTCTGTCCTTTCTCGGTTTAAACTCCATTCAAAATCCTGTAAAAGTCATTCTCTTTGCTGCCATCTCCCAATCCAACACAAACCCAATGTTCATGTTGTTCTTAGCTACCGAAACAAGCTCTAACCACTTGGAAACAGCTCACAAAATCCAGCAGTTACATCGGTTCTTCAACGACACTTGACAGCCCAGAAATTGGCCAGACTCTTTACAAATTGAAACCAGCAGTTCCATCCTTTCCTTGTCTTCAATTTCTTCTGACCCATTCTCAATTCTGACGACCAAGTTCTCCGTAATTTAAGCCCCCAGTTTTCCATCGTTGAAATCCCTAATTTTTTGTGCCTAATTCAAGTCTACAGGAGTCTGCATACGGGAAATGAAATATGGGCAAGTAGTGGTAATACTGTGTGATGAGGTGCACCATTTTAAATAGCCACTAACCTTGTTTTACTAACACCTCACTTGGACCCACCGTCCATTTGCTAGCAACCAACCAAAATGCTATGGTTATTTCTTTCTCTGACTGGCCGTGAGATATATAAAATGGGCAGCATTTTCTTTAGTCACAGAGTTTCCGTGCTTGGAGGAAATTTACTCCATTGGTCTTGACAGTAGGCTTGTGTAGTGTAAGCTTTGCACAGTAATCAGCTGGTAATAGCCGCAAACATTAAATTAGCTTCATTTTTTATGCTTCTCTTTTGTTTGGTGACTTCAAGTTTTTGTACCTGCAAATTAGAAAAAGGGGTAAAATAAATAATTTACGAGGCATAGCCTACTAAAGTGTATCAATTAGGTGCTCTTGAATAGGCATTTTAAGTGCCTCACCCCCACACTTACATTTTGCTCGTTCTCGAGTAAAACAAAATAAAAAAATAAGATAAAAATATTGACTCAGTTTCGTCGAGTATACGATTGCACTGAGCATGTGCAACAAGCCTTTGAACCCCTATATGTCTATAAAAGGACGAGTTCTAGTCTCGTGAGGGCTTACTTAACTAGAGGTATTCCCACAAAACCTTAATCCAATAAAATTTGGTTCACCATATATCAACAAGCGAAAAATTTGTGGATCCACCCACAAAAAGAAATAGAAAACGAGTAGCAGTCTCGTACCTTTTGTATGGTAAATCATCGAATTTGTCGAAACACAAGAGCCACCCCCACACTTAGATTCTTTGACACTTGGAAGTGGATAAAGAACATAGTATAGAGATTCTCTTAGACAGGGGAATGTATCACTTGATTCAGCATTCACGGTATTAATAATAGAAAAATTCTTCGGATATTCAGAAAGTTTGGGAGGATCATCATTAAATAGAGATTCATTAAAAGGGTTAGACAAACCTTCCACGATCTCTTGTATCACCGGATCCCCAACATCTTTGAAAAACTCTTGTGAAGGTTCTTCCACTATATTCATCGATTTTTCTTCATCACACGAGAGTTTTTCCTCTTCCAATTGTTCAAACATTCGACCCACTTGTTTTTCCAAATTTTTTATTGCCTTAGATATGGATTGTTGGGTAGTCTGCATAAACAAAAGTAGAGTTTCCTCCAAACTACGAATTCTAGGTTTGGATACATCATTCGTCACATAATTATGAGATTGCTCATCTACTTCATATAAATAATCCCCATAAAATTGGGTTTGATACTCATGTGAATAATCTTCAGAATCAAAGCCATTAGGATTTCCACACCTGAGACGTTTCTGTTCCAGAATTTCCTTGTGCCGTGAACCATACATATATTCTCCCAAAGATTGTTTCGACGGTGAATCATCTCGATAAAAAGCCATACTGCAATGTTCTACTAGTGTATCTTCAAGCCACTCCCCGGCAGCGGCGCCAAAAACTTGATCGGTCGGAAAACCGACTCTTGTAATACCGCAAGTGCACGGTGTCGAGGATGTAGACAATAGCAAATACGGGTTGTCCCACAGAGAGTGTTGAGATACTGTGTAGAATTAAAATAAATAAATAATAATCAAGATGAAAGAATAGAAACCAATATGAAAAATATGTCAGGGTTTCAGAAATCCATTGTAAAGCCGAATTTCTCTCAAAAGATATGTTTGGTCTCGATCAAAATATAGATTCTCAAAGTGCTCACTATACATGGCATAGAGAGTCAAGGAAAAATCATAAAACGATAATAAATAGGATCGGTATAATGGTTGTTTCGTTTCAATACCGATCTATGTAGTATACATGGCATAAAACATGAAGGGGTTATGAATTGAAAACCATAAAAAGAGACACTCAAACTTTATTAAGCACAAATAATCTTTATTCAAAAAAACGAGTAATCCAACATGTACAATTTCATCTGTCGCCCTAACAAGAATTCTAGCAAAACATAGGTTTACTAAAACCTAAAAAAATAAATATCAAAGAAAAGTCCGGAGCCTTGCGACTCCAAACCCTAAATCTGTCTGCCTCCCCCTCTCTGTTTTGTTTCTCGTGTATATATATCAGCTGACCAAACCACCGTCTTCAGATTCTGACCTCCTCCTGGCTCCTGACCAACTTCCAAATCCCCCTGTTTCGATCATTCCAGCCCAGTTACCTGAACTTGGTTAAGCCCATTAAAGTTCCACGAGCCCACCAATTTCACACTACAAACTGTCGACAACAGCTCCTCTTGGCTGTTATTCAGCAGCAACAGAATCTCATAGCTTGCCAAACCAAGTCATATCCTTGCTTCTTTTCTCTAGCCTTCTACCGGTTCACCAAAAGACTCTCAGTTAGTCACACAATGACCCAATCCAGACACGGAATGACAGACATCAGCACAACTTGGATATGTATATGGCTTGAATTTCTGTCCAGTTCACCAACAACCAATGGCAGCAAACCAGCAAACACCAGATTTTCCCTATTTTATAGCTTCAAAAATCTATCCCAGACGAGGATTATTCATATCCTTCTCGGCTATATTTTCGCCAAGAGACTTCACTAAATCTTCTTCTGCAGACAATCCACAAAACCCAGCAACAACAACTCCTACAGCAGACACAACTCGAGCCCAACTTTCCAAACCATCCAGGATTCTCAGACATTCCTAGATTCAAGCCGTACAATACTCAAAAGATCAACGTCGACAGTAGCTGTTTTCTGGGACTCAATTCTCTCCCAATTCAGTGAATACTGGTATCACACTGCAGTACCTTCTTGCCTTAGAAATCCTGTCTTAATCCTTCAGAGAACACTCTCCAGACCCATGGCCTAGCTGACACCAAAGATGGTTCAGTCAATAGTCGCAATTTAACTAGAAATAGTCAGTCAGGCCTTTTCACAAACACTTCTTATGCATTTTCACGGTGAGGCAGAGCTTAGTGTTGATTTCTAACCTCTTGTCCAATCTCCTTCCCTGCAATGATATTACAATTAAACAAAAACCCATCATTCGAAATCCAGTAGAAGTCAAATCCATTCATTTCTCGTTTTTCATCACTATAATCAACCGATGGCAGCACAGCATTCCCATTTCTCCTCATTCTCTCGGCCAATTTCAACCCCAACTGCCAAAACGATTCTTTCTCCCTGTAGGCTTCGAAACAAAGCTCTTAGCCATCAATCTCCGTCTACATTACATACTCTTCTATTTCATTCTTCGACTTCATTCAAAGCAGCATGGTTTATCCGCTGATTTCTCGAATCCAAATTCCTGTGTAAATCGAACCACTTCTTCCTTTTTCTGTAGCTTCAATCCGTACCCATATCTCGAATCCTGTAATCTCCTCGTAATCCTTGTAAACAGCCATTGAGACATAGCTTGATATGGCTGGAAAACTGCTGCATAATAAGTCGTGACCTGAAGAGATAAAAAGACGATCTGAACAGAAACGCGTCTGTTTTTAGTCAATTAAGGGGTTGCCCCTTATCGAGCGGCCTGGATCCTCATAGCAAGGCTGCCTTCATAACTCCAACAGAAACAACTGCGCCCGCTTCCAGTAATTCTTCCTTTTTAGCTTCTTTCTTGTTGTAATGTCGGAATTGCTTGTATTTCTTGTAAAGTGCTTAAAGCACAATTATTAATAAAATATTGAGTTCTCGCTAGTGCAAATATGAGTGTAAATATGTAATATTTATGTGCTCATCACACATCCGGAGATCAATCTTCTGAAAACCCTAAGACGCAAATTGCTCCTCAGAAGATGGTTGATCCTACACTTCCTTGGGATGAGAGGGCTAAGCTTCTGGTATTCAACTCTAAACTTTTCCCTTGTACTATTTGCGGGAGTGATGTCAACCTGTCCCCTGAACTTCTTACTAAATATGAGTGCAGCGCTCGCCGGATTATAGTTATCGGGGAGCAATTAGGTGTCGGTCTCCCAATTCCTTTATATGATCCCAAGAATCCCCTATTCTATGAGATTTATTCTCGCATTAATCCTACCCGAGGTGTTATGCAGTTAACCTGCAACTCCGTTCGATTACTCAGCGAGTGGGTTGCTCGTTTAGAGGGCAGATCAAATTATTATAAAGAGTTTCCGAAGGATTCGAAGCCTCCTGCATTTTGGACTGCTGACAATTTCTTTAAGCACTATAAAGTCGAATTTGGTTTGCTTAAGGAAGGTGCCCCTTGGGGTGTGAAATTTGTCAAGATTCAACAAGCGCCCCATGTTCTTGATGACGTAGATCCTACCAAGTCGAAAACGAACAAGGTACTGCGCCATTCTAGCAATGATGTCTGGTATACGAAACCAGTGCTTGTCGAAGGTCCCATCATTTACGGTTATTCTGACAAGAAGAAAAAGATTGCTCGTACTGGATTTGAGAATGATCATACTTTCCCAGCCGTTGAGTTCTACTCGATGCATTTTACTGACGAAGAGCGTAAAGATGCCGAGGTGAAGATTGCCGCTTACAAGGCGAGGGTGAGTTGTTTCTACTCTAATTTCTTCGTTTTTCATGAATCGGCTTCTCATGTACCTTTTTTTGTTAGAAGGAGCAAGAAAGAAAAAACAAGGGACAAGTTCCAGAACAAGGTTATGTCAAGAAGAAAAGAAAGAGACAACCCAGCCAAGCTGATGCTGTAAAAGTGGTGGGTGATCAGGTAACAAACACTATGAAATTTTTGCTTTTGGAGTATTAATACTTGCCTCTGTTTGATTCCTGATAAATTGACTGTTTTACAGCCATGCGAGAAGATTGTTAGTAATGGGAAGATGAAGTATTCTTTTGCGGATCCTGATCGGAAAAAGGTTGATAGAGGGTGGTCCGAGAGTGCCTCAGACTAGGGACGCAACTAAAGTTTCTGAGACTTCAAAGGGAGAGAACTCATCTCCGATTATTGACGTTGGTTTTTGAGACTGAAGAAGATGAGGAGGCTTTGAACCATCGTAATTCCAGGAAGAAGAGTAAGGGGAAGTCTCCTCCCCCAGAGCCTTCGAAGAAAAATACTACTACCCCACCCGAGTCCTCTCGAGATGGGAATATTTCTCCAAAGAAGGTCAGTGCCTCTATTGGCTCAACTGCCTCTGCTGCTGAGTATGAAAGGGATCTTTCTTCTTCTGGCTTGGATTTAAACTTTTATGGGACCAATCAGGATGAGATCGATGCTTTCGAGCTGCGTCAATCGATGACTTCTCATATAGTGCCTCTGAGATTTTATAGTCGAGTTTATTCCGATAATGAAATCGAGGAATTTTTAGAAAGCTTCTCTCAGGCTGGTCCTTTTGCTCAGGACGTTGCCAATCACTTGAAGGGTTACTCCAAGGATCCTTCGAAAAACCAGCTTGATGCGAGCCTTGCAATCTTCATGTCCCAAGCTTTTGCCGGAGAGTTTGATAGTGAAAAATTTGATTCGGAGTTTCCTAAACATCAAGCCTTCCTGGAGGGGGTAAGTACTATCCTTTGACTCTTCGTATTCTCTTCGTGCCTCTGTATTTGCTAATTTTTTACTGTGGCTGCAGTATTATCGTCATGGTATGTACCTACTGAATCTGTCTAGAGCCAAGAGGGAAGGAGATTGGTCGTCTTGATGGAGAGGTGACGAACATTCGTCGTGAATAGGATGACCTTATGACTGAACTTTTGAAGGCCAT
>JAJJMA010292390.1:0-27914 GCA_023529015.1 Papaver nudicaule
CTCGCGGGAACGAAAGTCTCGACGGTATGGACGTTAGCGGCTCTCTGAAGGTCAATTGCGAGGAGGTCCAAATGGCGGTAAAGTCCACCCAAAAACATGGGGGCCAAGGGAAAAGAAATACCACGCGCCATCAGAACAGCCATTGGCATCAACTCCTCTTTGATGGTGTTCGTAGGACTGAACTCGAATATGCCGTGACTTAGACAAAAAAAGGAGGAACCCGGCCAGATGCAGCGTCTCTGAATCTTCACCATAATTAGGGCGCTCCCAGCAATCTCCTACCATTTTTGGTGCCCAATGACAAACAAAGGATAAGATGAACGCCTTTTCTTCTGATGACTTGGAGCGGGGACTTCAGCTTCACCCTCGCCTACAACAGGAAAAGGGATATGCTCGTTAACTATGATATCAAATAAAATGATTTCACAAGAGACCACCAATAAACATATAGAAACCTTACCTCGAGCAACCTCCTGCTCCTCGCCCCTCTCTGGATCCTCGTCCTGGGCGATCTCCGGTTCCTTACCTTCTCCAGGCCGTCATCAGCCCCCTCTATAAGGACGTTTCTCGAGAGCTCTTTCAACTTTTTTAGGATGTTGACCAAGTCCCGGTATTTTGGGCGCATGCATCCCTCGACAGCTGAGTGACGCCAAAAGTGGGAGTCGTGGGCTGGCAACAGAGTATGTGCGATCACATCCTCGAGGGTAATGGTGCCCTCGCCCCAAGCAAAGAGGAAGGTATGAAATAGTGAAATCCAACACGTCACCAGTTTGTTCAAATCGGTGTTACTGCGCCTACAAGAACGACTGTTCGACGCCTTAATGGCGTTAAAAATGCCAAGTTCTTCAAGAATGCGCGCATAAGGCTCGTGATTGATGATATATTTGACCCACTTGGACCAACCCTCCTGGGGTTTCGCCGTGGACGTATAAACGATATTAGGGAGCTTGTAATCACCACGGTTGATGGCCAGACGAGAGATCTGCTCAAAAGGAGGAAATGACCACTTGCTGCTCTCGGCGTTCAGCAGCCATAAAGGATCGGCTGGAACGGGAGGCGGCAAACGATTTATGAGGCGCGAATTGAGGAAGTCATCAGGGTAAGTATCGTTAAGGGAATGGGACGAACGCGCTTTGAAGGGCGACGCTCTTGTTGAATTGGTCGTGAGTAAACAAACCATCCTCCCGCAAGGGTTCAGGGAAGACGTCAAAACCAGCGTTAGCCGCGCCTCCCTGATCTTGCCCGACTCCTAGATCGATATCGCCTTCATGATCAAAACCGATGTGATCGTCTGGCAAAGGCTCGTGATCACTCATGAGTAGTGAAAGGAAAAGAAAGAAAAAATTAACTGAGGGAGGTAAGGTTGTGAGGCTATTTATACAAGGGAGGAAGGAAAGTGAAAAAGCGTAACCGCCCGCCACCTGGGCCACGAAGTTACTTAATGCCTGGACGTGCGTCGCCACATAAGCCACGATCGGAAAGGATAAAGGGTAGCCATGAGGATGCCTGGGGACTTCGGTACCCATGAGTGACGGCTGACCCGACATGCTTGCCCGCCCAAGCCGTCAGGGGACTAATGTGGATACCCAAAGTCCATCAAGGTCTAATGGGTCTAAGGGATGTCTATTAGGGCCCATTTGAAGAATGGAGAACGGCTTGGGCTAGAGGATTAAAGGAATCTAAAAGATAAGGAATGACAATTATGTGAATAAGTGATCAAGGGGACACGTGGAAATCAAGGATTGAAAGGGGATCTCTACAAATAAGACCCTAATGAGACCATTAGAGAGGTTAATTGGGAAGTTGGATCATTTCCTTGGGAGGAGAGAGAAAGAGAGAGAGAGAGAGAGAGAGAGAGAGAGAGAGAGAGAGAGAGAAAATCGCTACCTCTGTGACTCGGATCGGATCTGTATCTTACCCCATTCACACTAAGCAATAGAACATTGTCGCAATTCGAATGTAATGCCTTGTGTGTCATAATATGAACTCTCACATGATATGAACTCTCACATGAATGCACAAGTTCATGACCAATATTGAACCAATATCATCCTTTCAAGATTTATCATTGAAGCACATAGTATGATTCGTATAATAGTCTTCACAGTTCATTTGCAAGTGCTAAAAATCAATTGTGGCACAAGAGGTCGATTTGAGAAGTGAGTGATCGAATTCTTGTATGGGAGATCGATTCCTAGTAAAGGATATCGAATACAACCCTAGGAGATTGATTGCACATTAGTTAAATCGATTCCCAACATATTTGATCGATTACAAGCAAGTGTAATCGATTGTAAGTTGAGAGATTCGATCTCTTGCTATGGTGGTCGATTTCTACCATTAGGAGATCGATTTCTAAAAACAGACAGCAAGCGGTAATCGATCCTAGCCCTCGAAGATCGATTTCCACAAAGGGAAATTGATTCCTAGCCTTGGAGTTCGATACCTAGTAATGGTATTCGATTCCTAGCTACTGGAGATCGATTCCTACAAGAGGAAATCGATTCCTAGCACGGAAAATCGATACCTAGAAATGGCAATCAATTCTTACACAATGTTATCGATTTCCAATTTAAAAAATCTGAAAACTAGAAACTCGCTTTCTATGCTCCGTGATGAAATCACTCGCAACAATGAATGCACAAGAAAGTCGGATTAGAAAATCCTTATCAATAAAAGTGCAAGCATTAATGAAATGAAGATGAACTCCATAAAGCCATTCACCATGAAACTATTCATAATACAAAGTTTCTAAAAACTTGTATTGAATTAGTTTCGTGGAAAACATCAATGGAGTATAAGAAAAAGACTCCATTGAATGTTCTCAGGTCATGAAACTCAAGAGAGGAGAGTTCATGGACACTGTCGAAAAGACTAACAATCATCAAGCATATATTAGAATATCATTCAGCTCGGAGCAGAAGACCACTGGAATCATGATGTCTAGAATACTAACCGTTTTGCTGAAGGAGGATGTGATCGTTTTTTCTTCATTCGTCTTTAGTTCTTCGATTAATCTTCTAGATAAACCAGTCATCTTCTAACTTAAAGTCTAACCTAGTAAAGTCTGACTATTAGTAGGCATGTTCGAGTCTACGACTATTAGGAGGCATGTTCAAGTGTACGAGTTTTGAACACTAAATTATGACAACCAAGCTTGACATACCAACGCTTGGTGGGGTTGACTGAGCGTGCTCTAATACTCTGTTTTGCATATACTATATATGTAACACAATTAAATCTTAAAATCATCCAACTCCATCACATAATAATATTAAAATATTTTGTTGATAGTAACTATATCATATTAATTAAATATTAAATAAATATATAATATGTACCTATCATATTTTATTATAAACAAAACAGTAGTATTGAATCTTTTATTCACGATTTAACATATAGTTTGATACAAAATTGATAAACAAATCACTGCAAGTATCATACTTTATAAACCTAAGGTCTTTAATTTGAAAATGATTGTTCAAAAATTAAACCTAAAACTTTTAAATTTGAATGATATAAAGTTTTATAATGTTTATGATAACAACCATTATTTCAAATAACATTATTATGATACAAATTTTTGGTCATGAAGCCGATCTTATTTCACAATGTACATATAAACCAAGAGGCATATATTACCTAAGTTTGATCGAAGGTTAAAGCGAAACTCCTCGCTATTGATCCAAGAGGCGTATATTACTGACATCGTTTGGCAATTGCGATACCCATGAATTGTAGTTCTATATGTATACTTCATCGTCTAATGTAGTATATAGTCGATTCTTATTCTCACAAATATATAATCGTTACACTTTATACAAAAATAAACAAACTAGTTACCCAAAAGTTATGAAGGAGCCGAAGAACCACAAACACATCATCACGATAGCTGAGACAAAGGAGTAAGTGAGTCGGAGCATTCAACAAAGGCAACACCATATATGTCTTTCATCCTCTTTCAATATATAAAATCATTGAGAGAAGAAAGCAACGACATGAGCTCCTCATCGTCATAAACACATCTTAGCTTAGGTTAGAAAGAATAAAGAGAAAGGCGTAGAAAAAAGAAATACTAACCAGAAGTAAGATCCTCAAGAAAAGAGGAAAAAGTCGTGTGATCGATACCAAATGCACTCAAAAGATCGGAAAAAATCAGAAGAAGGAAGAAATCTTTTTGGAGAAGAATGGTAGCAGCTTTTACACCAGATAAATCAATATAAAAGAAGATGAAAATACCCCTACATCGAGCAGACGTACGTAACACTTCATCAATGGGCACAAGGCTACAACTCCAATGGAAGAAGACATCCGACTTAAGAAGTTCTCAGAGATATCAGTACACAACCAGCGACTTCGACAACAAACACAGCCAGAAGCAGAAACAGAAGACTTAACTCGTCATCGATCTTCAGAAAACATAGACTCACGTCATTCCAGCGTAAATCTTATTCAATAATTTGTTTTAGAGGATTATTGAAATAAACCCGCTTCATGCGATATGAACAAGTTATTAAAATAACTAATAAAAAATCCTCAAAGCTTCTAAATCACAAAAACAACGATTGTTAACTTAACCGATACTCAAATCATAATACCTACAATGATGATACTCAAACCTGTGTGGCAGACTACGTACACTTAGATCAATTTGCAAACCATATAGATTGAGATCAATTGGTAGAGATATGCAAAATGAAACTTCTTTTTTTCCCTATGACTAGAGGTGAGACATGATGTGGCTGCAATCTAAATCTAGGAACGACAATTTTTTTGGAAGTGTCCATTATAGCTCATAATTGTCCCACCTCTATCTACTATTATTGTTTTTTTTTGTTGGTGGGCATACACAACAAACACAGCCAGAAGCAGAAGACATAAAACTTAACTCGCCATCGTTCTTCAGAAAACATAGACTCACGTCATTCCAGTGTAAATCTTATTCAATAATTTATTTGAGAGGATTGTTGAAATAAACCCGCATCAGGCTATATGAACAAGTTATTAAAGAACTAATAAAAATCCTAAAAGCTTTTAAATCACAAAATGTTAGCTTAACCAATACTCAAACCTGTGTGGAAGACTAGGTACACTTAGATCAAGTTTGCAAACCATATAGATTGAGATTAATTGGTAGAGATAAACAAAATTGAACTTTTTTCCCCTACGACTAGAGGTGAGACATGATGTGGCTACAATCTAAACCCTAAATTTAGAAATGACAAACCTTTTGGTCCTACTTTTTTTTTTTTAAGCAAAACAAAATAAAATTTTATTACTCCGAATCGGAATCAAAAATATTTTTTTTTTTTTTTTATTAATCTGAATCAGAATCAGAATCAATAGGATTACAAGATTTAGATGGAAGCCTGGCAACAAGCTGGGCTCCAATCCCTTTTTGAAGTACAACTCCAATCCTATGAAAAAGATTTTATTTTATTTTATTTTATATAGAAAAAAGGGTATTACTCATTAATCAGAATCAGAATCAACTGAATTACAAGAATTAGATGGAAGCCTAGCAACAAGCTGGGTTCCAATCCCTTTTTGAACGACAACCCCAATCCTATGGGAAAAAAATCCCCCACTATGACGTTCGCATCATGGCTGGCCATATAATTGCGCAGTCTCTTCACAAAGTCCACAGTGTCACTACCCATCTCTCCTAAAGTGGTAAAAGCTAGTACACCAAGACCAAATCCCAGAGCAGTACATTTCTCTAAGTACTTGGCCTTTATACGATCAACAACATTATCAATTGCCTTGCCCGGAACAAAAGCGCGCACCCCAACGCCTGTAAACGGTGAAACAACTGTGATATCCATGCACACATCATGCACATTATTCCAGTTGTACACCAAGATATCCGCAGGTCTTAAAGCTAATACGATGTCTGAGAGGAACCCCAAATCAACATCTTTCCTAGCTGGGACACCCGCACAATAACAAATATCAGCAAAGGTATCACGAACCAGGTCATGTCTATACTTGAGACTAATCCCACTTGAGCAATGCAAGGTAGGGTCCCTAAAGATATCCATTTCCCTACCACAACTGGTGCAAGTGTGTTCTTCTTCGAAAAGAGGGATACCAAGCCTATAACGCAAGATAACCCTAAATCGAGGCCCAAGTTTTTGATTGAGCCCAGCAATCGGAATAGCCAACAAATAGTCTTGCGCATGTTTGATCCCGTTACTCTGCCACAGGGCTGAATCCCGCTCCGTCATAACAGACCGATTAGGTAAATCACTCTTCACTGCATCAAAGTATTTGATTGCCAAGGAACTCATAGAATGAAGGGCAATATCATCAATGCACAGTGAAGAATTCTTAATACCACATACCTGTTTGTATAGGTTAAGTGCACAATCAAAACTTGGGATCAAACCTGATACACCAGAATGCTTCAAAATATTCTCCTGCTGAGCCTTCGTATGGAAACAAGATGCAAAATAGCAATACTGCATGGTACCCTCCATGGTATAGACACCCAGACCACCATATTTGATGGGAA
The DNA here is from genome assembly GCA_023529015.1 of Papaver nudicaule. Classification (NCBI taxonomy): domain Eukaryota; kingdom Viridiplantae; phylum Streptophyta; class Magnoliopsida; order Ranunculales; family Papaveraceae; genus Papaver; species Papaver nudicaule. The sequence goes on from JAJJMA010292390.1 coordinate 6,518, forward strand.
GAGTCACAATCCTTTGCTGAAGGAGATCGAAACCTGACCCGTCTCCTGCAACAAGATGTCTAAGGAACTGTTTGAGATGATTATCAAAAATCACCTGTGCCTCCCCCAAGTATTCATGCTTAGTCGTTCGCATAGCAAAATATAACCTAGAGACACCAGAATAATTCCTCAGCAATAAAAGCTCGCCTTGTGGATCTTTGAGCTTCTGTATAGCATCGATCAAGCCCGTGGTCTTATGAACCCTATTAACCACCAAATTTTTGCACAACTCGGGGCTCAGGCTAACTGGACCTCCCAACAGCTTAACCCCCTCCGCTGGCCGGCATATGCTAGGCGGAAAAACGCCCTCAACCAAACCTCTGCTATCCATTGTAGGCCAGAAAAGTTCGGTTTCGAGACATTAAGATGCAAGCCCAAACAAACACCTTCTTGCTGAATAATCTCTAAGGCTTTAACCACTACCAACGTGTCCCCAATCAAGGTCCCATCATCTAGATACCATGCCTGTAGATCCAATGAGCATGAAACTGCAATTCTATGTATCAAGGGGTGCAAAGTTAAAGCAAATAACAGGGGACCGAGCGGGTCTCCCTATTGTACTCCCTGAGCAGACGAAAGAGTCTTGTCCATATAATACAGTCTAACGGGGGTTGTATATAATTTTTTTTTTCTTCTTCTTCTTCTAAGCAAAGGACACAAAAGGCTAATGGTCAGCCTCAACGGAACTAGCCATCCTGGAGGTCTAGACCAGTACATGGTTTGGTTGTTGTCTTTAGCCCACTTAGCTAGAGAGTGAGCTACATTGTTACAATCCCTAAAAAAAAAAGTTTTATTTTCTTATGGAACATACATATCAATATGCATGGATCATACCTTCTGTTCCACTTCCAGTTCCTATAGCAATAGGGGTGGGGCTTCTCCTTGTTCCAACGACAACAAAAAACCTCCGCCGTCTTTGGGCTTTTCCTAGTGTTTTATTACTAAGTATAGTTATGTTTTTTTTCAATCGATCTGTCTATTCAACAAATGAATGGTAGCTCGGAAATATACTTAAATTTACAGGCAACAAGAGAAGAAGAAAAAAACTTAATATCCCTATAGATAACATCCGTATTCTGGTTTCCATCAAAATTGCCAGCAGAAAATTGATTGACGGGAGCCAGCGGATCCCTCTCAACAATGAGATGAGTGATCTGCAACTCAATAGCTTTCTTCAAAAGAGCCTAGATAAAACGAGCTTCAGCTTTTTCAGGAAACAGAGCTTGAAAGACTATAGCAGCACAAAAGATGATCTTAATCATGGTCCTACCTCTATCTACTGTTCTTTTGATCAACCAAATTCGTAGAAAAGATTGGATGTTCATTTTAGCGTGCGATAGGGTTCAGGGTTCAGGGTTCAGGTTCAGGAAAGTCTTCAATCCCCTGGACGATCCGATTGATCTAAAAGTAAAAAGTTCGATTAAACTTAAATCAGGGAAACTAAAATCAGTGGTGGAGTATGGCTCCAAGATTTTGCTACAGTAACAAAGAACAAAAGGAAGAAACTTTATACAACCAAGTGGAAATCTCAACCAAACCCACCGAGTTGTCAAATTCCCAATGGATCGACCGAGAGAAAAAGTGAATCAAAAAGAAGCTTTGACATCTCAGCCCCGACAAAACTTACCTACAAAAATTCTCACCACCACGCCAACCAAATACCATAGGGGTAGTTTTGTCATTCAGGGCTCGTTTACCGAATAAGACTCGAGAATAGAAGTCCTTTTCTCTTATCAAAGTTTGACACAGTATGTAGGCTGGACTCAACAGATCACCGTTTACTGCTGCTTCTATAATCTCACGGCGGCGACGCCATTAAAACCACTACTACAATCACCACCACCACCAGAGCTTCTCTCTCTCTACCTTATCTTCAAAGTGACTAAACGAAAATTCTATATATCTTTATCTTTCCCTATGTAAAGAGAGAAAGAATCTTTGCTTTATTGTAAAAAATCAGTGATCGTTCATTGAGGTATGTATCTGAAGCTTACTGTTTCAAAGAGGGGAAGAAAAGTAAAGCCACCCAAACATAATAAAGTATAGAGAAGAAGATTTGTAAAAAAGAGAAGAGGATTTGATTGATTGATTGATTTAGTTGAAGATGGATGCAGGTGTTCTTGATAGTATAGTAAATCGTTTACTTGAAGTAAGAAGTAAACCAGGGAAACAAGTTCAATTATCTGAGTCAGAAATTAGACAACTCTGTGTTGTTTCTAAAGAGATTTTTATGCAGCAGCCCGTTCTTTTGGAGCTTGAAGCCCCCATTAAAATTTGTGGTAAGTATCAATTCTTTAGTTGATGTTGATTTTGATTTGAAATGGATTTCTTAGTTTGGGTGTCACTTAATTTTCCTTTTTATGTTGTGGGTCTGTTTGTTTTTGGCAAAATCTGTTCTTGGTGTGATTAATCCTTTGGTAGTTGTATATGAGTACTTTTGGAATTTGTTGTTCTGGTGATCTCTGGTTTGATTTCTTAGTGATTATGTGAAATGGGTTTTGGTTACTGTTGAAGTGCAGCTAAGAAATCACTGTTAACTAGGGAGTGTTTATAATGCCTATTCTGTATGGAAACATAATTTTAAAATGATTTGTTTTACTTCCAAAAGATTCAACATCAATTTGTGGTATGTAATCACTAATCAGACACCTAACCCAGCTTATGATTTGCACCACTTGATGACAACACTCTTTGGTTGTTGCATTGTTTACATTGATCCAGTCAGCTATGCTGATAGCATCTGTTCATCTTCTTTCTGTTGAAGTTTGCATTGTAGATGTATGTTTATTTGTTATTTAATCTGCACCTGGAAGTTCATTTTGCTTGACGCAATTTCATTTCATCTTGATGCTCATGTCCAGCATGCCATAAAGTCCCTTGAGTGAAGAGCCTTAAACATCTAGTCTCACCAGGACAAGGGTTTTATGTGTACTTGGATTGTAGCGAAAGACCCAAGAAATTATGGTTTCATCCCCTCAATGATGCATAAAGCTCTTGAACATGACCCTTCTGGGTTTGCTCCGTTTAGTGTGTGGACAAACTTCAATATAGGACAACTAGTTTCCGATATCATATGCTTAGTATGTGTTGTTATGTGTTGTTATACTGAGTGAGCCTCGTCTAATGTGATTGGACCAGGGAACTTGTAGTGCTAGACAGCGGTTGAGGTATCAAAATGGTGTGTTTTCTCACCTATATGCCTTTAGATGTGAAAGGTCTTTGCATGGTTAATTGTGATTCGGCATTTATTGCATCTTAACTCTTGAGTTTTTTCTTTTACAAGAACTTCAGGGTTTTTTCATGCTTTTTGAAATGGGTTGGCCTATAATTGCTCTCTGCGATTCTATCATTTCATAGTCTATGAAACATGGCAATGCAAACTATGTAATATTTCTGGTATTATGAACTTTTTGTTGTTGAATCCTGAATGTGCGGATACTCCCTGCTTGCGAGAAGTTGGATGCATCCAAAAATTTCTGGTATTTAAATAAGAAAGCATGAGTATGTGGTGTCCTGTCAGGTATATCCAAAAATACTGAGATTATGGCATTATTTTGCAGTGCGTTGATCTTTGTTGTATGGATTGCAACTTTTCGTGCTTATATTATCTAGTAGAAGTGGCGTAATGAATGTTTGTTAATAATGGAAGCAAAATCATACTAGTGAGAGGGCTATGGCAAGCCAAAACATTAGGCTCTAACAAGATATTCCTGTCGACTCTATTGTCCACACATGTAAAGCATTAAACATTTGCTGGTCACTTAACCATTATATTCCTCATTAAATAATTTCTATCATGTAAAAATGGTTTACTTTATTAAACAAACCTACAATGTCTAAAGGCCCCTATAGTGCCTTGCAAACAATGTGAGTTGTGATTGAATAAGGCAATAACTGTAGCTGAGTGGCTGCAAAGCTTGAAGTATGTGCATTTTAATATATTTGCATTAATGGGAACCACAATTGCTTCGATGCAAATAGGCATTTTCTATCTTGAACTCCGAACACCCTCGGATTGTGGAGTAACCAGTGAGCACCTCACCCATCCATGATTTTGAGGAGTTCTGTTTTATGCTAGTTTTTTTATTTAGCACCAATCTGCTCACTGGTTTTGAAACGTGGGCTTCAAATTTATTTTTCCATCTGATTTTCATTTGATTCAGCATTTATTTTCCTTCTGGAAAAGAGAAATTTGGGCACTTCACAACAAACAAGAAACGTAAGAGTTGTTTTGTTATTTTAGCTGACCATCCAAAATGTTGTCTGTTGTGCAGGTGATGTTCATGGCCAATATTCTGATCTCTTACGGCTTTTTGAATATGGTGGATTACCGCCTAAAGCTAACTACTTATTCTTAGGGGATTATGTAGATAGGGGCAAGCAAAGCCTGGAAACCATATGCCTTTTACTTGCTTATAAAATAAAGTATCCAGAGAACTTTTTCCTTTTGAGAGGCAATCATGAATGTGCATCAATTAACCGTATATATGGGTTTTATGATGAATGTAAAAGAAGATTCAACGTCAGGTTGTGGAAAGTCTTCACAGATTGTTTTAACTGCCTACCTGTAGCTGCCCTCGTTGACGAAAAGATTTTGTGCATGCATGGGGGTCTTTCTCCTGACCTACATAATTTGAATCAAATTCGAAATATACAACGTCCGACTGATGTCCCTGACACAGGTTTGCTTTGTGATCTTCTTTGGTCAGACCCCAGTAAAGATGTTAAAGGTTGGGGAATGAATGATAGAGGAGTTTCTTACACCTTTGGCGCTGAAAAGGTGACAGAGTTTCTTCAGAAGCAGGATTTAGACCTTATTTGCCGTGCTCATCAGGTTTATATTTTTACTCTGGCTGTTTTACTCATAATCACTCAGGAATACGACTTTCAGTAAATCTAAAACTGATTATGATACACTCTGTTTATTGTGCAGGTTGTGGAGGATGGGTACGAGTTCTTTGCTAATCGACAACTTGTGACAATATTTTCAGCACCCAACTACTGCGGTGAGTTTGACAATGCAGGCGCCATGATGAGTGTAGATGATACCCTAATGTGCTCTTTCCAAGTACTAAAGCCTGCTGAAAAAAGATTCAAGTTTAACTTTGGAAGCAGCACCACTACAACCAACCCTGGCACACCTCCTACAAAGGTAATGTACTCTCTCAGCTTCTTTAAGTAGCACTGCTTAAATACAATTATTCTCCCCATCTTGGTGAATGATGGGATGTTTTGGCTCAGCTGTACTGAACTTCTGCTTTTCTGCCAGTCGTTCCTTGGCGCTAAAGTATAACATTTGCTGGGGGAAAGAAGTTGCACACAAATTACTTGAGCAATGTCATAATCGTTGAAAATGTCAATACACAAGTAGTGCGTCTACATTTCAATAACTGAGTGCTAATTGTAACTGCTTTGGATGATTAGTATGTACTTATAAGTGTTTTAGTTTTTTTTTTTTAATGATTGTGGGGAGCCTTTGTTCCTTTTTTGTTTTTGTTTTGATATACCTTTGTTCCTTTTTTGTTTGTGTTTTGATATACCTTTGTTCCTTCTCACACTCAAAAAGGGTAAGAACCTGTATCAACCATATATAAAGGACACGTTGCTGGAAATATCTCAAGACTCGAGTCCTGGACTTACTTTGGGCTTGGGTAGCACACAAAAGGTATGTATGGTTGGTTAGGTTTGCCTCGTACATACATGGCTAATGAGCCCCCTATTCAAACTGTCCCGGTCTAGTCTACCTAGGGAAATACATAGTTCGCGTGGCACTTCTGTTTTGAGGGAGGTTCTCAAAGAGCAGAGCATGAGTGAATTTGATGACCGTCGCAATGCCGTGAAAAAACATTATTCTCCTTTGATTGATAATATGACTCACACAACACAAGAATACTCCCAACTGATCACACAAGACTCGCAACTAGTCGAACAGAATACTAGCTGTAAGCTGTAACTTAGCACGCACATCTCTATCTTGTGTTAAATATGATAAGATCGTAATGTAGATAATTTAGCTTGATGTATATCTCTTGTATTGACCTATATATAGTGCAGTTGAATAAAATGACAAGCTAAGTTTCCATTGCACCAAATCCTTTATGGTACAGAGTCGGAACTTCTGACCTCAAGGTATTTGATAAAATTTCTATGTGAAACTGTTCTTCATTTTTTTCCATTGCCTTTCCACTTCAGGCCTACTATTATCACTTCAGAACCCATTGAGCAGTCTTCAATTTCTTTGGCTGCAGCTTCATACTGTGATCCTTTTTTGTCTAAAACTGGACAATCCCAATGTTATTCATTGCAGACTAACAAATGGTGAATACTAGTATCTTTGAATGATGAGGGTTTTACGTGTAAAGAACTAGTCATTGATGGGTCTATTTATGCATCTTTAAAGAAAGGAATGATGGGAGCTTTAGGTGTAAAGAACAAGTCATTGATGGGTCTATTTCTAAACCAACTGATATGTCTAAATTTGATGAATGGATTCAGGCAGATGACCTTTGTCATTAGTTGGATTCATGCTACTATTCTTCCTAGTATAATTATTGCTGCTATTGAAATATCTCGAAAATAGGTATATGGAATGTTGTGCTCCTAAATTATATCAATTAAAATAACAACATGCTTCTGTTGAGAAAGAGGGTTCATCAATAATGGTTTTTTATGGTTGTCGTCGCACTATTTGGGATGAGATAGATGCTACTAGACCTATGAGTACTTGTATTTGTGCTAGTGTGGATGGTCTTGATAATCTCAATTAATATCAGGCCATGGAATTTTTGCAAGGTCTTTATGATAGGTTTGTTAGTCTCCGTTCTAACATTTTGCAGCGCACTGTCACTATTAATCATCTGTCAAAAAGAGGTTCAACACTTGTTGGCTCATATTATTTAGGTTGTCGAATCATCTATCCTTGTTGTTGCTCGCTATGGTAGTGATGGTTCCTCCAAAAATAACAAAAAGAGGAGTAGCTGTGGTTGGGGAATCTTTTCGATTATACCCATTCAGTTTCCAACATTTTCACTAGTATGACTATCCCTATGACAACAACCACAATAATAACTGCAAGTTTTGTTAGTTTTGGAGGAACCATCACCATCATGGCGAGCAACAATGAGGGTAGCTGATTCGATAACGGTATGGTATAAGCCAAAAAGTGTTGAACCTCTTCTTGACGAATTAAGTCATACATGGTTAATAGCGGTGGAAACTGAGTATGCTGCAACATGTTAGAACGGAGACTAGCAATTCTATCATGAAGACCTTGCGAATTATATGGCCCCGTCTTGATTGACATGATCAAGAGAATCTTTGGATTAACACAAATACAGGTACTCGTAGGTCTAATAGTATGTTTCTCATCCCAAATAGCACGAAGACGACCATAAAACCATTACAGATGAACCCTCATGCTCGACGAAAGCACGTTCTTTTAATTGATATACCTTAGGCACAAGATTCCAGATATTTGTTTTCGAGATCCTTTCAGATAATAGCAGCAGTAGAAGCATGATAGATTTTTCTCTTTCAACTTTAAAGAGGGCATACCTCGCCTTACAATACACTATCTTTAATGTTATGAGTAATAACAACACAAATCCAATTAGTGACAAGGTCATCTGCTCACATCCATTCCCCAAGTTTAGACTTATCAGGTGGTTTAGAAATAGACCCATCACGCACAAATCTTTCACCATTCATTTCTTCTAAGATGCATAATTGTCACAATTCATCAGAGGTCTGCAAAGAATATCATTAGTGTTAGGGCATTGTCAGGTCAAACCCACTAGCGTTGGTATGTCAAGCTAGTTGTCAGTTTTAGGTGTCAAAACACAATTCTTGATTTAGCCTACTAGAGTTTAGATTTCGGAATTGGGATATAGACTAAGTAGTAGAGACCTTGAAGACGAAGACTGTGAAGACAAAGAAGACATCAATTATTCTTCATCGACAAAAGGTTAGTAGGAGTTATGTCTTTTATGAAAATTCTTCTATTCTGCTTACTCTATCTTTCGAAATAGTCGGCTACTTTAGTAGAGATACTAATACCGATTGAGATCGTGTTCTTGTCTACATGACCATGTGTTATGTTGGTATTTGTTCCCACAAATACTAAGTTTACAAGAATACATGAGATAGATTCGATACCATTTGTCCATTGCAATGGTTTGCTTGCAAATCACTTGTTGGATATGGGTGAATCTAAAGGAGTACTCTTGAGCAAGAGTCCAGTGGATTATAGTTGAGGACGTCTAACACGTCTAAGTACTGGTTAAGCCCAGAAATTCCAGCGGATCCAAGTTAAACCCTAAATCTGAATGACGACGGTTCACGAACCGTTCGTGAATAGTGACTTAGGAAAAACTCCTGAGTTCCAAAGTATCATTTTGTACGTGTACCCAACGTGAACCTCAGAATCGATGCTTTTGGCTGTGATTCAGATGGACGGTTTGCGAAACGTCCCAAGTGAATATTCTCTGGGATTTTCACTCGGGTTAAACTCTGACTCCTTATCTCTTAGTTGGACTTGGTTATCACGAAAATATCTTCTGTGGTCCATCTAACGATTCTCAATGTGTCAATAAGATAAAGATTATCTCTGGTCTGTTGGATATCTATCTTGAAGTGTTTATGAGCTAATAAAACACTTGGCAGATAAATGATAAATGATTTCCAATTGAGATAAATCTTTGTTTACTTGGTTTGCAAGTTAGGGTTTCCCAAACTTGTGGAACAAGTAACTAGTTGCTTTATTCCAAGCAACCTATCTTGTTGAGTGCTATAAATAGAGGTGTCTAAGGACGAAAACCGCAAGCATCAAGCATACGTGAAGATTCCTTTTGGAAGTGATCGTAAAACTCTTTTCACTTCGGCGAATGCTTGTTGTGGTATAGTCATCCTCTATTAGGTAGCAGTTCCTCTTGGGATTTACCTATAACTATAAAGAATTATCTTGAGAGTTGGGAAGCACAGGTAGGAGATTGAGACCTTAGTGGTTGAAATCGGAGTAACCTGTAACCTTGGTAACCTGATTACGTTCTTGTCTATTCTACGGTCATTTTCTTCTGATATAAGGCCATTTAAGAACTGATACGTTACATACGAGGTTTGAAAGGAAGCAACGCACGGCTTCACTCGGTGTTGTAAGACGTAGTTAGCTCAAGTTGTATAAGCTTCTTAAGTGATTCTTCGTGTACAACTGAGGTAAAGACAAGTTGGGCATAGTTTACTCGGTTTACTTGTCAGCCCCCGCTTGTAAGTAGATTTCCGTATGACCTGGGGAAATCCCACTTTGTGTATGTCAAACTGATAGAGGACAGTTCAAACATACAGTTGATAATTGAGGTTGCAAAGCCGAAATTATTAACACAAGCCTTTAACAGCGGTTAAAGCAACTCCTAGGCATGTAAAGGACGTCAGCTAGGGGAATCAAGTGTGTGACAATCTGTGGGGGATCTAGAGACGTAAGGAGTGCGACAGTAGTCAGTTCACTTGGAGGGTGGAATTGGTCTCTACTACATCTCAGACCGAAGTCTTATAGTAGGCTAGTGTTTGTAGACAGTTTGTACTGTGCGGTGTTCAATCTGGACGAGGTCCCGAGGTTTTTCTACAGGTCGTAGTTTCCTCGTTAAAAAAATCTCTGGTGTCTTGTGTGCTTTACTTTCCGCATTATATTCTCTGATTATATAAGTAAAGCAAACACAAGAAGTACGTTATTATAAACCTGATCGTTGTCCTCAATCCATCCCTTGTGATCCAAACTCAGGTTAACAGATCTGGATATTGATTTTTGAGATCGTCCAGATCTGACCATAAGTCTCACGAGCCCAAACGAAAAGTTGGTTGTATTTCGGTACCCCTGCTTTTTCAATTGGTATCAGAGCCGGTGAACACATAAAAGACGTAACTGTCTGTGTTTATCGTGGCTTGTGAGTTATGAAACAAAGCTCAAACGCTTGTAACGTATTAACAGATGCTGAAGATGATGATGCAGAAGATCCACTGCAGGTCTCATCATATCGGCAAGAGAACTCCTTAGTGTTCCTCCCAGAGGTATTAAGTATGTTCAAGGCTTCATCAATCTCGGAAAACAGATTGATAATATCTCTCATGACCTAGAGACATATCTTAGGAAAGAATAAGAGTCTCTAAATCGATTAAACAAGGTCATGGAGGAAATCACATGTGTTGACATTGACATTGATCAAACTGAATCGTTTTTTTATGAAAAATGTCAAGATCAAGTCATTATCAATACCCTTCTGATTGAGGAACCCATGGATATAATAGTTCATGATCAACTGTGTGTTCTACACATTGATGTAACTCATAAGAAGGAATTATCTGTAAAATCCTGTCCCCACAAACAAGATGTAACTCATTTTGTTAAACAGGAAAACAGATACAAATGCTTTGCCAAAAACCGTCCTGTTGTACAGAACTATTTACAGTTCACAAGGGCAAAGCACAAGGGTTATAAATTCTTTCATAAACCCTTCTCAGAAAATAAAAGGATATTAGCTTATCCAAATTCTGAGAAAAATACTTTCGATTTTGGAACGAAAAGAATTAAAATCAATAAATTCCAAAATCCCTCAGTTTCAATAAGAAACTGGAAAGAGATTCTCTCTTGGGGACGCGGAAGTATTTTATGTCTGAATATTAAGCTTATTCCGCTCTAAGCTTGATATAAAGACATTATTGGAATGATTTCTCATAAACTAATTTTAAATGTTGAGCCTTGCTCCATTAGATCTTAGTATGGTCAACAAACAAGAGAAAAATGTCCTAAAAATTAACCTAGGAAGTAGTCAAAGACCCTCTTTGACCAAAACACATGTGTATCACACATGTAAGGCCTAGGAACCCCTAAAACCGGTTCAAAAACTGTCCACATGACTAATCCGCGTCTTTTTGGGTTGTCCAGAACCCATGACCCGGTTCACGAACCGACCCGACCTGAAAACCTCTGGATAAGATCTGTCGAGTCTTCTTCTTCACCTTATATTCTTTTGAGGTTTAAAAAAAAACTCTAATGGTTGCTCACTGCTGCTGTTAAAATCTTCAAGGTTCGCGGACCGTTTTGATTCTTCTTGATATCAAAACGAGCGGGTTGAAAAGTTAGACAAGGGGTTACAAATCATTCTTGTTATCTCTTTGTATTTTGAGAGAAATCATCAAGTAAGTGTTCTTAGTCATTTTTCTTTGATATCATGTCTAGAAGAAGTGCTAGAAACCAGGCCTCAACCAGTAGGGCTGTTGATGTGAATAAGAATGAAGATGTTCCATTAGTATGGTCATCAGATGAAGAAACTACTACTGAGACGGTTCACGAACCGTCCCATGATCCTTGTCTAAGTAGGCCTTTCATCAGCGACATAGCCAAAGCTGATTACATGAAGAGACGGAACTTCACAATTGAAAGGAAACTTGACCGTCGTACTATGGCATCATACCCATCATTTATGAGGCTTCTTCCATGGGGTCAAATTCATGAAGGTATTTACACCGACAACTTTTCTTTCGTTGTTCGTATGTTTTATGCCAACATGTATGAATGCAATATGGAGCAGTGTAGTTTCATGACTCAAATTGGCAACCGAGTCATCAAGGTAAACAAGGATGTACTTGTATCAATACTTCAGTATCCTGCCTTTGAAATGACTCTCCCGATGTTGACTAGGGATCGTCCATCTGACCACATACTTGCTAAAGGAGTACTTGACTTTAGCCTCAGTGGAAAGATGGCAAAGCCCACATCAACGGGATTAAGCCTGAGTTGAAGGTTTTTGGTATTTTAGCTTCACACAATCTCATTCATGTCACCTTGAACAAAAACAAGTGGAATAGAGATATGTTTGAGATGGTTTACCATCTGCGCCAAGGGAATGGTCCAATTGATTTATGTGGAACGATCATCAGACAGATGATCAGAACCTTCGACAACAAACAAACAAAGGAATCTCGGTTTCCCTTGCTTGATTACAGAAATCTGCAAAAGGTCCAAGGTTAAAATGTTAGGACCAAGGGCTGATGGTCCACAACTCTTCACCCAGAAGAGTATTGACAAGATCAAGAGATCAGATCAAATGGTCGAACAAGATCCGCGCATAGCACAACTTGAGGAGAAAATCTACAGACTCCAAACCAAGTGCGACGGACATACTCAGGTTGTTAACCTTGCAGTACCTCATGTTCCTCCGTACATTGCTGATGCTATGTACAATATTATTGAGGAGCATACCATTCCATCTGACGACGAGGATATGGAGTGATTTATTTCATTTCTTTATGATTTTGTTAAACTTTGCTTTGTGTTGTGTGAACTATTTCCATTTGAACATCGTCCGTATTAATCTTAATACTCTTTGATGTTTTGTTACTTGAAGTTTAAATTTAGCATTTGTGCTCATGCTTTATTTATCAACCGTTCAAGTATACAGGAAAATTTACAAGAGACATCATGTTACACTTTGGTTCATCCAATTATAAACATGGTCTCATAAATCTCGGGAGAGACTCACATGTTAAAGGAAACATTAACGTCGTATTTACAAAAGTTATGCTTTTTCTCACGATCAAGAAAATTTTGATTGTATGATTGTTAGGGTTTTCACAAACTCGGAATCATATACTCTTTTCAAAAAAATTGGCTAAGGGAAAGAGATTATAAACAAAGCAAAACTGGATAACATTAAATTGTTTTTGTCCATGTTAGACTTTGTAAGTTGTTCTTTATTGAATAACACCACATGGGGAGAGTTCTTAACTTGAACTTGCGCTTAATAACAAATCTTTTTGGGGAGCGTGGTTGTGGAATATAAGGAGAAATGTGTGTCTATATTTCTCCAAAGATGAATCAACTTAGAGATCATCGTTCTGATTTGCTAGTTATGGCATCTTAAACTTGGTATATGTGAGTACTTAGATTAACCTATCCTCATAGGTCTATGAAACCCTAGTCTCAAACTACCTTGTCATATTTTTGTGAGAAATAGGGGGAGAATACATATGGTTCATAACCATAGGGGGAAAACGTCATATGCTTACTTGTTGTACTTTTACAAAGTATCAAGTAAGGGGGAGTAATTAAAGCTGAGAAGAAGCTTCATATCAGGAATGAGTAGAATCACTTTAAAAGTTTTGATACACGAACTTTAAAGTTTGCTCAGATTCTTACTCTTTGCACAAACATGTGGGATTAGCATATTAACCCATGTAAGCTTGAGCGTACCTTTGTGGTTGTTTGAGCTGGATATGTTGTAGCTGCTGACTACGGATTCATCAACAAGAGTTAAACGAACACATCAAGACTCAAGGGAGAAGTTGAAGAATTCAAGAAATCAAGATACATCTGGTTAGTACTTAATTGTATATCTTTTGAATCCATATGTAAATTGGTTTTGTCACTAAAATTGACAAAGGGGGAGATTGTTAGGGCATTGTCCGTTCAAACCCACTAGCGTTGGTATGTCAAGCTGGTTGTCAGTTTTAGGTGTCAAAACACAATTCTTGATTTAGCCTACTAGAGTTTAGATTTCAGAATTGGGATATAGACTAAGTAGTAGAGACCTTGAAGACGAAGACTGTGAAGACAAAGAAGACATCAATTATTCTTCATCGACAAAAGGTTAGTAGGAGTTATGACTTTTATGGAAATCCTTTCTATTCTACTTACACTATCTTTCGAAATAGTCGGCTACTTTAGTAGAGATACTAATAGCGATTGAGATCGTGTTCTTGTCTACATGACCATGTGTTATGTTGGTATTTGTTCCCACGAATACTAAGTTGACAAGAATGCATGAGATAGATTCGATACCATTTGTCCATTGCAATGGTTTGCTTGCAAATTACTTGTTGGATATGGGTGAATCTAAAGGAGTACTCTTGAGCAAGAGTCCAGTGGATTATAGCTGAGGACGTCTGACACGTCTAAGTACTGGTTAAGCCCAGAACTTCCAGCGGATCCAAGTTAAACCCTAAATCTGAATGACGACGGTTCACGAACCGTTCGTGAACAGTGACTTAGGAAAAACTCTTGAGTTCCAAAGTATCATTTTGTACGCGTACCCTACGTGAACCTCAGAATCGATGCTTTTGGCTGTGATTCAGATGGACGGTTTGCGAACCTTCCCAAGTGAATATTCTCTGGGATTTTCACTCGGGTTAAACTCTGACTCCTTATCTCTTAGTTGGACTTGGTTATCACGAAAATATATTATGTGGTCCATCTCAATGTGTCAATAAGATAAAGATTATCTCTGGTCTGTTGGATATCTATCTTGAAGTGTTTATGAGCTAATAAAACACTTGGCAAACACTTGATTTGCAGAAGCTGAAACTGGACGAGCAAAACATCATTGGAGAGGCCAAGAATTGAAGTACTTAACGTTTAACTGTAGTTTTTAATGGCTCCTGATGGTCGGAGTCCAAGAATAATTCCTTTAAAAGCAAAACAACAAGCTGCTCAAAAAGAGGTTCTCAGAATTTTGAAAAATGACTTTCGTAATTCAAAGTCTGAAGAACAAAAGGAAGCAGATCGAGAAAAAAAAACCGAAATGCTTACTATATGAAGAAACTTGCGGCTCAAAACACAAATCAAGGAATAGGAACAAGTTCCGGTAAGACTTTGCATTCTCAGTAACACATTTACGAACTTACGAAAATTGTTTTATGAACTTACTTATATGTTGCTTTCACAGTAACACATTAGTTGTCCTCCAAAATGAATTTGCTTTAACCAAGTGATGCATCAGGTAATGCCCCAAGCCAAGGTAATGCAGCAGTTCCCTGCCAAAGCCAAATTCAGCATCAAGCTGAACGTGCCGTTGAGGCAGCCAGAAAAAGAAAGGGGAAGGATGTTGCAAAAGATAACCAGGTATGTGATATTGTTGCCTATGTCTCACACGTTTTTGTTTGGCCTATTTATGAACCACTTCATTGCTCTGACCTATATTTATTTCTACTAAATTGTATAGGCTACTGGATTGCCGCGCAGGAGTCCAAGATTCACTCATGTCGCCCAACCAGTAAGTCCGTCAATATTTAATGCTCAAGGTGAAATAGTTATTCTTAGACGAAGACCGAGATTCACTCCGCATACCGGAGTTCAGCATCAAGATGAGCACGCCGCTGAGGCGTCCAGAAAGAGAAAGGGAAAGTCGATTGCGCCGTACCAAGTATGTACTTTCCGCTTACCAATTGAGTTAATGCATATGGTTTCCAACTGAAACTAATCTTTTTCTATTGGTGAACAGAAACAGTAGCGTGCACGTATCAACGTTACTCGAAACAACCCGTCGTGCAGCGTAATTATTGCTTCCTCTCCGCGTGAAATGGAAGAATACTGTCCAACAGATGATAGCAGCACTGATGATGCAGAACACCATGAAATGTATGTTCAACTTAAACCTATATTTATCTTCTTCTTTTTTTAAAATTAAAGTTTCATAATCTAATGTCAAGTTACGCCTATTCTGTTCATTGCAGAGATACCTCTGACGATGACGTTGTGCCAGAGGATGATATCCTCTGGATGCATGTCCAATCACATGAACATGAAGCCACAACCAGTACAAGCTGCCAACGCCCAAGACAACGTTGTGCTCAAGGTCAACGTAGAAGATATTCTAGAGTAAATAGACGGGATATGAAAGGTATGTGACATTTCATGTGGTTTCTCAATATTAAACTACTGTTTAATAGGTGCGACAAGTAATTTCATGTGGTTTCTCAATATTAACTACTGTTTTTAATAGGTGTGCGACATTTTCTTGGGAAAATGGATGTAAAATGTATACATTGTGGAGCTTTGCATTTCATGGAAGAAAAGCTCACGAAGTCGTCTCTCAAGGATCCACGGTTCGGATTATGTTGCCTTCAGGGAAAAATCAAACTGTCGGATTTGAGAGTACCACCTCGAGAGCTTAAGGAGTTATATGAAGGAACCGATGAACTCGCAAAGAGCTTCCGGCAACACATTCGTAGGTAAAAACTTGGATTATATACTGTTGTTTTTTGTTTTTTTGGCAATGGTGTTTGTGTCGTATTACATTGGTTTCAAAGTGTTGTTTTGCTTTTTGTGAATGTGAATCATATGCTGAAACTTTTTGGCAGTCTGACTTAGAATGATAGAGTTACTTAGAATGATAGAGTTTCGTTTATTTATGATTTTTTTTGGGCAATCTGACTTAGAACGAGAATGCAGTCTGTGATGTGTGATGATTCATGTTATGGTTTAGGGTATCAGGGGTAGGTAAAAAAGTTCTCAGAGTTTAAAGTAAGGTGAAATAGAGTATATGGCTCTGATTGTTGACAAATTTCTCTTTTGTTATGAAACCATCATCACAGGTACAACACGGAAAATGCATTCACGAGTCTAGGATGCACCCTAAAACCACGAACTCTCAGGGGAAGAGGCCCACCGTCGTTTACTATTCATGGGGAGCTACGGCATAGAACAAGAACTTTATTACCAGAAAATGATAACAGCCAAACGTACTCTCAGTTGTATGTGTTCGATCCATCAGCCGCATTAAAGAGACGGAGTGAACTGAATCCAAGGTGTCACCATACGGTGCTTGCTATCATTCAAGAGGTTCTGTCCACTAATAATGTCTTCGTTCAGAAGTACAAACAAGCCTATGAGATACTACTGAGCAATGATTCTAGGGGTAATGATATCCATGTCTCGCTCCAATACGACAAAGAAACAGACAAAAGACGCTACAACATGCCCACAACAAATGAGATTGCTGTTATATTGCCTGAAGACGGTGAAACGATCAATTATGGACTGCGCGACATCATACTTCATCTTAAAGGAAGCCGTTATCTGAAGAGAATCAATGAGTGTCATCCCGCCTATTTGCCTCTGCATTACGTTCTCCTGTTTTCATACGGTGAATTGGGATGGGAACCTGAGATGAAGCAATGGGATCCAGACGAGGAGAAGGCTACAGAGACAAGGCTCACTGAAAAAGAGAGGATACCGAGATATACCACCAACTTTTTGTTTTCGTGAACTTAGTTGATTATGGTTGTTTGAACGATCTCACAAATCAATATTCAAACAACAACCTGAGTATAGTTCAGAGAACCGAACCCTAACAAGAACGTAGTTCTCGTAGATCTCAATAGATATGGATTCACTCAAAGCTTATGAATCAACAAACTTGCAATTACTTCTATTATATAGATCAGAGACAATATAATGCGGAAGGAAAAAGTAATGCAAGACACTAGAATTTTGTTAAAGAGGAAACTGTAAACCTAGCAGAAAAACCCCGGGACCTCGTCCAGATGTGACCACCCTCAGTATGAACGGTATACAGACACTAGCCTACTCTCAGACTTCGGACTGGACTGTATCGAGACTGAATTCACCCTACAAGCAATTCAGCTACCAATGTGCTCCTACGTCTCTTGGCTCCCGCAGTAGCCTACGTACTTGATTCCCCTAGCTGACGTCCTTTACAGGCCTAGGAGTTGATCCACTTCCCTTCGTGAAGACTAGTGCTACCCTGCCTCTAACAGGACGCCTAAAAGTATCCAAGTAATCAAACAAGAATACGATTGTGATTTCCTTTAGACTTAAAGTCAAGGTTAATGGAAATCGATATGTTGAATAGGGCTTATTGATCTAGCCTAAACAACTTTACCTCCAAACGCGAGACGAACTTAGTATGAAACCTAGTTCGTGAATTTGCGTTTGGGAACTTCTAGGGTTTACGATACAAGATCTACCTTACGAAGTTTCTATCAAATCTTGGTCGTGATAAGATTGAAAGTATTCAATCGACCCAAGATACAGGATGGAATTTTACTTCCGACCTGTGCTTCACGATCCTCAAGTAAAGTCTTTCAATAGTCATAGTCCAAAAGGACTTCGAGATGACGACCAACCTTTATGCAAGGCTACACAGATGTGTAGAGGATTGAGATTGTATCTTGCAGAAGGTCATCTATTTATAGTGATCACTAAGGGAGGCTTTGCTTAAAGTTTAAGCAACCTTGAGTGGGGCTCAAGAAAGTTCCGGAACTAGGAAAGTCCATAGCTTGAATACCCATTCTCAATCTTCTAAGAACTTTGGACTAAGCCAAAAGTTAAAGAAGACTCAACCTTGTTTGAAGGTCCGCGACTTCTGGTCCAATGCTTGTTTGGACATCGCTTTGCGACTTCTGGTCCAAATACTTAGTTTGAACATCGCTTGGATTAAGTTGTTGAATTCCATGGGCCAAGTCACGACAAGTCCGAGAACTAATCATGCCTAGACCGAAAACTTCAAGATATGGAGTTGGAAGTTTTCGCATGGCTTATATGAACGCGTTCACAGAGCAGCCTATAGAATTCAGGAGAATTCAGGAGAATTCTTGAACTTGTATGTACGCGTTCATGAACACGTTCATACAGACTTAGCTCGTTATTTGAAATGCCAAAAGCAACATATGTACGCGTTCACCGTTGGGGTCATTTCAAGAGACAACTCAACATACTCTACCTATACATATTATCACAAGTGTGACAAATGCAAAGGCGAAATCCTAGAATACCTTCGGATCATATAAACAACATCATAGACTATTGGTATGATAGAAATAGTAAAAACGATACGGAAAGGAAATACCTTTCTAACCTTCAGCGAGGACGTTATGATTTATCAAGTAGTAAGCTTCGGTCTTCGTCTTCATCAGTCTTCGTCTCGATTACCTAAAACTATCCTAGTCCGAGGTTGTAGAGTAAACTTATCAAGGATTGTGTTTTCGTCTCATAAACTTGACAACTGACTTGAGATAGCAACATCAGTGGGTTCAACCGAGCAATGCTCTAACACTCACGATGATGGAATATTACTGCTACAGGTGAGAATTTTCAATAACAAAGCTTTAACATTTGGATACTTATAGGATTAGCTTTAACATTTGAATTCTTAGTAGTAGATTTGCTTTAACATTTGATACACTGCTCACATTTGAATACTTAGAGGATTAACTTATGAATACTTAGAGGATTAGCTTTAAATTAAACTAATTGTACTTGCACATATCCTCCACTCTGAAACACACTGGATTTTGAGCGGCAAGTATGTGTGAGTGTTTGGCTTTGAAGCAAAGTACAAGCAAACTTGATTCTGATCGACTTATAACTACTGGATTTAATGTTTGGCTTCATAAGTACCACATTTGATGTTTTTATGTAATAAACCAAAGTGAAACACAACCCATTGGTTCCGACTACTCATTGACTTTATTTTGTGTTTTTGATAATTTTAAAGTTGACCAGTTACAACAATACTTAGAACATCTTTTGTTACAGGTTATTTCAGAGGCTTCATGAGTATTCGACAATACTTAGAGGTTGTATGCTCTTTCAAGAATCTATAGCGGACGCTTGGGCTGCAACGGAACATAATCGTCTCAAGTGGGTTCGTAAAAATCAAAGTAGGTTGCAGGTTCAAAACTACAAGGGACTGGCTGATCTAGGGGTTTCTAGCAATAGCGCAAAGGAGAGGGGTCAACCGGTCATACTCCCATCCACATTCATAGGGTGTGCTCGACATAATTACGAGATTTATCATGATTCTATGGCAATCACCAGGTATAACCACTACTCTGAATCTGTTTTTTTTTCTTTTTCAAATTGACGCAAACAATGAGAACCAAGGAATAACATTGAAGTTTTAACTTTGTTTTTCTGTATTTTTGTTTCTTGCTAAGGTATAACGATCACCCAGATATATTCCTTACGATGACGAAAAATCCACAATGGGAAGAAATCACAAGCAATTTGTACCCAGGCCAACAGCCCCATGATAGGCCAGATTTGGTGGCAAGGGTATTTGAGCTCAAGCGTAAGGCACTGTTGAAAGAAATAATAGACAAGAAAGTATTTGGCACCGTGGTGGGCTATGTATACACAATAGAATTTCAGAAGAGAGGGTTGCCACATATGCACGCGTTGATCTTTCTATCCAAGGAGGACAAAATTCACACTCCGGAGCAAGTGGATGACATAGTATGCGCAGAGTTTCCTAACAAAGAAGAAGATCCGGAATTGTTTCAGACTGTACAAAGGTGCATGGTACATGGACCGTGTGGTGTTAGGGATCCAACTGCATTGTGCATGGAGGAGGGCAGGTGCACTAAGGACTACCCCAAAAAGTATGCATGTATATCTAAGCTATGTTTCTGTCCTCTTTTATCCAATCTTAGAACCTCTTATGCTCATTCTTACTACATTTTAGTATATGTGATTTTTAATGTCTGTAACATTGGGAAACTAATGGGTCTGAACCAGACCAAAAATTATTTGTAGTTTACATGTTTGTTTGTTTGGGTTCAGCTGTATGAATAAATTTAGACTTCTATATGCAGAATCAACTTCCATTGGTGGCAATGGGTATCCAGTGTACCGCCGACGCGATGATGGCCGTGTTTTCCACTATCGGAACCGCTCATATACCAATATGGATGTGGTTCCTCACAATCCATATCTTACCAGGATGTTTGATTGGCATATCAATGTCGAGATATGCTCCAGTGTCCGAGCTGTAAAGTATATACATAAGTATATTTACAAGGGACATGATATGGCGACCATGGTTGCTGGTGGAGGCCCCGACGAGATCCTTCAATATCTCAATGCAAGGTAAGATCCGTATATTACTGTCTGTTGCATACCAATTAGTAAAACAGAAAATGATAATGTTATCTTCCCTAAATGAATGTCAGGTACATAGGATCTCCCGAGGGAGCTTGGCGATTACTTGGATATCGTCTGCATAAAGAGTTCCCCAAAGTACAACGACTAGCAGTTCATCTCACAAACAAGCAGCGGGTTGTGTATGATCCAGATGACCCCATTGAGGTTATACAGGATACGACAGAAAATGTAGTTACCACTTTGATGGGATACTTCGACTACAATAGGCAAATCATATTTCAACTGTCTTTTTAATGCAGATTCAGGTTGCTTCTTCCATTCAGATTAGATAAGCTTACAAAAGTAGATCTTTCCATGTAGCCACACTAAAACAACTATGGTTTCATTATTGTTGTACTTGCTTTCCAATTCGTGTATGTCTTGCATTACTGCTATATTTATAGAATTCAGACCCCATCCTGTCCTATTCAACTACAAATTCAACTTCAATCACATTCTTAGGTTGTATGTGTTCGATGCCTGTTGTTTTAGGTGTAAAACAATAAAGAGAATCTGAGGGGTAAAGTGTGAAGTATGATGATGTAATAAAATATTGTAATGGTATTCGAGAGGTCAAGATCGAACAAGACTCGCCTAAACCAGAAATGGCCGTTCGAGTATTGCTTCAGTTACAAGAAGAGGATATAG
>JAJJMA010292426.1:0-14687 GCA_023529015.1 Papaver nudicaule
CTCGAGGTCGACTAAGCTCCTAAAGAGACTAGGATACACCTGTATCATGGGTCCCCCATTAAGAACTTGAACTCCTGTGAGAGTTAGAAATGGAGATTAGGGAACTCGAGTGTTCCATTCTCCCTGTTGAACCACTTAGCCTTGCTGGGAACTTGACCTTGACATCCAATTAGGAAAGCTTCTCTTTCTCCTTGCCGTGTCTTAGTCACTGTAGATGGTGAAAAATGAGAGAGGGACAAGATTGTCAAAACACTCTCAAAACCATGTCTTGTTAAAGGCAATCGCCTATTCAGGCTCATCTCTATAGCTCAGAGTGCAACCCATTTCATGAGCTGAATAAACTCTCTATGAGCTCTCTCTCAACTCCGTTGGGGAGCGTAATATCATAGAGCAGTACTAATAATCTCACCAACATATTAAACCCATTGCTCTGCTCAGAGCCAGATCGCTTAATGGTACACGGTGAAGAATCAACAGAGACGTATCCTCATGGATTTCCTCTTAATACGACTCAACATACGAGTCTTGGTGCAAACCTCGGGAATATTGAAGCTCCGGGCCGGTCCAGAGCTCTCTCAGAAGCATACATCAGCCTAAGCAGGCCTAAGCGGACCTAATCCCAAGTTCAGGATGGTCTAGCATACCATGGATAAACACGCTATGAACCCAAGTGTGTTGTAGCATAAGCACTCACACCACGACTAAGGCACAGGCTGTTCCAAAGTCGACCTTGGCCAGATGCCAAAACCATAAACGCCACATAGCATGGCACCACAAACCATGAGCCACCATGGATTCACAAAAATCAGCCTTGGCCAAGAGGCCAAGGCCATGGCGTAAGACGCCACAAACCTACTTAGCCTTGGCCAAAAGGCCAAGGCCGCAACGAGGAATACAGCCGCAAACAGGCTGGCCTTGGCCATAGGCCAAGGCCGTGGCGCCATACTCCATGGCGCCACAACAAGTAGGCCTTGGCCAAAGGCCAAGACCGTGGCTCCATAATCCATGGCGCCACAACAAGCTGGCCTTGGCCAAAGGCCAAGGCCGTGGCGCCATGAGCCATGGCGCCACCATAACTAGCGCCAAAGCGCGTTCCAAAATGTCCTTGGCCAAAGACCAAGGCCGCAGCCTTCTGGGTTAAAACGTTAAACACTTATGGCCTTGGCCAACAACCAAGGCCACTCCTATATTCGTGTCCCGGAGGCACCACACTCATGTTGGTCACGACAATTAGTCATACAACTCTACTCTACTTAACTCAACTACGCAATATCCGCGTATCACTCACTCGAGACATCAAAACATCACACGGGGGGATAACTTTAGGGTTATTGGTCTGGCGGTCTGCGGCAGTTGAAAGAAACTGATGGAGATAGTGGACAGTTACGAGAAGATGGCGCGAGTGGGCATGTTCTACACGACTCAGGCAGTTACGGAAACCAACGCATGTCCTCCACTCCTCCACTCTTCTACGACTTCCACCTTCTCTGTCGAGAGATCAGGGTGAGTTCAAACTATAAATAGAGGTTTCCTCTATCTTCCAAGGCAGAACGTTCAGAACACCTAGAACACACAAAAACAGAAACAACCAGAACCTCAGAAAACACACCTGAGAATCGAATCACGTTTCTAGCCTTGGAGATTTCCAGTCGACCTCACGACGGAGATCTTGAACTCTTACACCCAAAACACATCCTCAACCTGATCTCAAGTTTCTTCGATGTGTCCCTCCCTATACCAACCTCTATCCTCTCTATGACCGAAGCAAGACGGGAACGGCCATCCTTGGTTTAGGCTTGTCTTGTTCGACATTGATCTCCGAGCACTACGAAAGTACCCAGAGACGGTACATTGTTTTTGCAGGTAAAAACAGTCACTCTTCGCTCCAAAATGCAATCTTCTTTCAGCGGCTCCTCACGATCAAACCATAAGTATTCTACGCGCGGTAAGATCATCTTGTCATCCCCATCATCATCCAGTAACGGTGGTTCAAACAACTTCAAGTATTCGGCATTAATGACAGAGTACATTCCTAGATAAGGTGGTAAATCGATACGAAAGGTGTTGTCACCAATCTGGTCGAGAATACGAAACGGTCCATACCTCAATGGCTTCAACTTCTTACCTTCCCCTTTCAACCTTTCTTTCCTAACTTCAACCATACCATGTCCCCAACACCGAAATTACAAGGAACAAGATGCTTGTCATGTTTTGCCTTGTATTTGGCTAGTGACTTCTTCAATTGTACTTCAACGGTCGCATGAATTTGAGAAATCTTCTCCAAGAACTTATGTGCCTTTTGTCTCTCACTTCCTTATTTTCCCCCAATTGTTGTATCACTTGAAAACACCAAATCGAAAGGACTAAGCGGTAAGTAGCCATAACACGTCTCGAAAAGAGACTTTCCTGAAGAACTGTGAACCGCTCTATTGAAAGCAAACTGTAGATATGGTAGACTCTCATCCCAAGTCTTAGGATGCTTAGAATTATATCCCCGTAACATGTGAACCATAGTCCAATTGACTACTTCTGTCTGCCCGTCTGTTTGTGGATGAAAAGTTGTACTCTTCTTCAACCTAGTGTCCATCATCTTCCACAAAGAATCCCAAAAGTGACTAAGAAACCGACTATCCCTATCAGAAATAATCGAGGTAGGTAACCCATAATGCTTCCACACATGCTCGAAAAAGAGCTTTGCTGCACCCGCTCCTGTCACCGTCTTTGTACATGGAATCAATGCAATCATCTTGCTGAACCGGTCAACCACAATGAACAAGTAATCATGACCCGACTTGGTCTTCGACAACCCACTAAGGAAATCCATAGAAATACTCTCCCAAGGTCTTGATTGTACCGGTAATGGTAGATATAACCCATGTTTCCTGTTTGAGGGTTTAGATGTGCAACACAACTTACAACCTCGAACAAACTTAGCTACATCATCTTGCATCTTTGGCCAAAAGACATAACGTCGTAGGTTAAGTAGCGTCTTATTCATCCCAAAGTGTCCAGCAACTCGGGATGTTTGTGCTTCTCTCAACCATTGCAACCTATCTCCATCTTCTGGAATGCATAACAACTGACCTTTGTATAATAACCCATCTCGGAGTTCAAAGTCTCCTTTCAAACCACCTTTTACCTTCTCTAACACCTTCTTGAAGTCTTTGCTGGATGCGTACGACTCAACATACTCTTGAGGTACAGTGGATGAATCCGCATAGCCACCAATAAGCTAACCGGCGGTCTTGACAACATATCGGCCAACTTGTTTGTAACTCCCTTCTTGTACTTGATGATTATATGAAACGCCATCAAGTAGGACATCCACTTCATGTGTCGAGCTTGTTGTAACTTGGTTTGTGCATGTAGATACTCCAATGGTTTATGATCAGAGTGCACTTCTTTACCTAAGAGATACACTCTCCAATGTTTCACACATTGATACAAGGCATAAAATTCCTTGTCGTAAGGTGGATAGTTCTTAATAGCACCCGAGAACAATTCTGAATGGTACTCCACTGGCTTACCATCTTGTAGTAACACTCCCCCCTAATGCATAGTTAGAAGCGTCGGACTCAACTTCAAAAGTACGTTGTAAATTAGGCAAAGCTAATACCGGTGCTTCTGAAATCTTCTTCTTAAGTAACTGAAAAGCTTCTTCATGGGTCTGCTGCCAATCAAACTTTGCCTTAGCCCCGTCATACCATGTAGTGGCCCAGCAATAGTAGAAAAATGCTAAATAAACTTGCGCAAGTATGTGCAAGCTCCCAAGAAACTTCTGACTTCAGTCACCGTGCTAGGTCTTGGCCACTTAGTGATTACCTCAACCTTCCTTGGATCAATCTTACGTTTCCCACCACCAACAATGAAACCGAGATATACCAACTCTTCCTTTCCAAACTCACACTTCTTCTCGTTCAATTTCAGCTGGCCTTCATGTAACACTTGAAATACCTTCTCAACGTGAACAAGATGTTCCTCCCAAGTTCTGCTATATACGAGGATAACATCCAAGTAAACAATGACAAAATCTTCTATAAAGGGTCGTAACAAATCATTCATCAAACGCATAAACGTCGCTGGAGCATTACACAAACCAAACAGCATCACCAACCATTCAAACAAGCCTTGTTTGGTCTTGAAAGCAGTCTTCCATGTATCATCTTCTCGCACTCTCACTTGATGATAACCAGATTTAAGATCCAATTTTGTAAAGACTCGAGCACTCTCCAATTGATCCATCATGTCATCTATCCGTGGTAACGGGTAGCGATTCTTGACTGTAATCTTGTTCAAGGCTCGGTAATCTATACACATACGCCAGCCTCCATCCTTCTTCGGCACCAACAATACGGCTGATCCACAAGGTGAAGCACTAGGTACTATAACTCCCAACTCTAGAATTTCTAAGACTTGTCTCTTTATCTCCTCGGATTCTTCCACGGATGTGCGGTAGAGCCCTACATTAGGTAGAGAACTTTCTCCCATCAACATGATCTCATGTTCCACACTCCTCTTTGGTGGTAACCCCTTGATTTCTGAAAACAAATCTTCATATTTCACCTTCCACCTATCTAGGCCATCTTCTTGTTGTTTAGACAAAGTAGTCAAACAAACTCTACTCGACTTCTCTTCTAGAGAACGGATCACAAGGAGAATAAACTTTGTACTAGCATTCACCAACCGCTTAGCCTGAGTGGCTGTAATCAGACTTGCTCCTACAAGAGGAGACTCTATAGCCCGAGTTACATAAGTCTCGCCTTCTTTCTCAAAGGTATACTTCTGCTCCCTCCTATATAGAGTAGCATCTCTATCCCATAAATAAGGACTTCCTAGTACAACTTGACACACATCCAAAGGCACCACGTCGCATGTAACCTCGTCAATGTAGGACTCATCTAGAGCAAACTTGAACGTACACTGTTGCGAAACTTGTAACCTCCTTCCTTCTGGAGCCATCCTAACGGATATGGATTTGGATGTTTGAATGTCTTCAAACCTAGCTTTTGTACCAAAGAATTTGAAAGTAAATTCTTCTGACTTCCCGGGTCAACAACAGCATCAACCAATGTTTTCTTTACTTGCATCTTCACAATGAAGAGTCGCTCCCTAGGATCATCTCTTGTAGGTCCTTCTTTTGCTCCGGTCATTAGAGAAAGCTTCGAGTTAGGTTTTGTCACTCCTTGAACTTCTTTTGGAGTCTGAGCAACTAGTGTGGTCTTCTTGGCTTCTCTCTTCTGTATCCCTCTTGGCTTAAGATGAGGATGCTTCTCCCAACACTTGTCTACTACATGCCCTGTTTGCTTGCAATATGTTCAAGACAAACCTCCTTTGTCATTGAACTTACCTTCGTCTTTGCTTCTTTCACCTCCTTTGACGCTGGTACCTCCAGATTTCACCTTCAGGTTTCCCTTAGAGTCGGTTTTCTTAAGCCTACCTTCAATGGCATGGGCTTTTACACTTGCTTCAGCGATAGTATCGACTGAAAACATCTTCAACTCCTTCCGTACATACTCATGGAACCCGGATATGTACTTCATATAGATAGCATTATCCCCTAAGTCTAAATCCAACACCATAGCTTGGTTCTGAAATTCCGAAGTATATTCTTGCACGGACTGGTTGTATGCTTGCTTCAAGTTGTACCACTTGAGCCATCTTTCCTCAAGGTAGCCAACCGGATAAAACTGTTTCCTTATGACTTCCTTGAACTTCTTCCACGACAATGCTCCCAGGTTTTGTCTTCTATAAGCCTTCCACCATGTAAGAGCATTCTTTTGTAGCTTCAATGTCGCACAAGCAATCTTTTTTCCTGAATTGAACTTGTCAAAGGAAAAATACGTCTCTAGACGCTCTATCCAATCATCTAACTTCTCTACGTCGATACTCCCATCGAAGTGTGGGATTTCAACATGGAAATCGATTTTTCAGATTACTCTGTTTATTACCATGAGGTTTGGTTTCTTTAGGTTCTTTGGTTTCTTTTCCATCCCCTAAATCTTCTTCTTCCTCATCCTCTGGTTCATCTTCTTCTTCCTCATCATCCGCAACCTCAGATGGAGTCTTACTCTTCTTTTTCTTCGGCTCGGGCGTATTGGAAAGAATACATTCCTTCAACTCTTTAAGAGTGTTTTGAATTAACTTCATGTCTGTTTGTAGCGTAGCTACCTTATCCTCAGTAGTCTTCGGAGTATCTTCACCCTTAGGTTCTTCGCCTGCCTTCATCCTAGGGTTCCTTGTCCTCTTAACGTCTTCCTGCTTTACGAGTAACTCACCAAGCTTCTTGTAGAGAGATCTAGTGAAGACCATAAACCACAGTACTTCCCTAAAAAGGAGCTAACTAAGCTCTGATACCAACTTGATACGTATAATTTATGTACTCTTGATGACTAGAGTTATTAGGGCGGAATTCGAAATAACTATAGACGAAAGATAGGTAAAACGTAGCACAAGGACAGTATTACGAAAAAGATATCTTCTCTAGATTATGAACAAGACACTATTACAATTCTCTCTTTCAGGCTCACAATCTGCTAAGCTTGCTTTTGCAATACAATGATTACCTCACAAACTTCTTCTCTAGATTTACTAGATGCCTTCTGTCTTCGGTGTCCTAAGCTATGCGCTAGGCACCTCTATATATAGTGGTTTGGGTTTCCCAAAACCTCCTAGGAATTTATTTCCTAATCTAAGAATCCTTTTTTATAAAGAATCCTTCTCTATATAGGAATCCTTTCCTAAATAGAGTTCTTCCCTCAATTAACTCGAGGTCGACTAAGCTCCTAAAGAGACTAGGATACACCTGTATCAAACTGATAGGACAGTTCAAACATACAGTCGATAATTGAGGTTGCAAAGCCGGAATTGTTGACACAAGCTTTTAACAGCGGTTAAAGCAACTCCTAGGCCTGTAAAGGACATCAGCTAGGGGAATCAAGTGCGTGACGATCTGTGGGGGATCTAGAGACGTAAGGAGTGCGACAGTAGCCAGTTCGCTTGGAGGGTTGGAATTGGTCTCTGTTACATCCCAGACCGAAGTCTTATAGTAGGCTAGTGTTTGTAGGCAGTTTGTACTGTGCGCTGTTCAATATGGACGAGGTCCCGAGGTTTTTCTACAGGTTGTAGTTTCCTCGTTAAAAAAATCTTTGGTGTCTTGTGTGCTTTACTTTCCGCATTATATTCTATGATTATATAATTAAAGCAAACACAAGAAGTACGTTATTAATAAACCTGATCGTTGTCCTCAATCCATCCATTGGATTTACCAAGACCCTGTCTTGCGTTGGACTGATCCTTGTGATCCAAACTCAGTTAACGGATCTGGATATTGATTTTTGAGATCGTCCAGATCTGACCATAAGTCTCACGAGCCCAAACGAAAAGTTGGTTGTATTTCGGTACCCCTGCTTTTTCAATTGGTATCAGAACCGGTGAACCCATAACAGACGTAACTGTCTGTGTTTATCGCGGCTTGTGAGCTATGGACCAAAGCGTTTTTAGATTGTAACGTACCACTAAAGTTTGATGGCACAAACTACCTATGGTGGAAGACTGCAATGACTTCGTTTTTGCAAGCCCGAGACTTCAAAACTTGGGTTTATGTCAAAAAGGGATATTCACCACCAACTGTTCAAGTTGACGGTGAAACTGTCCTCAAAGACATAGCGGTTTATAATGACGTGGAAACACTCGCCGCCAAGCAAAACTATGATGGGCTTAATGCTATCATTCATGCAGTTACACCTGATCTTTTTCATCACGTGGCCACATGTAAAACCTCTCACGAGGCTTGGAATAGATTAAGGAACGTATTCGAAGGGAACGCCACAGAAAAGGATGCAAGGCTTCAAACCCTTATGTCTGATTGGGAAAATCTTCGAATGCTTGAGGATGATACCTTTGAAGAATTTAACCACAAATTGTCTGAAATAGTGAATGCCTGTCACACCTTAGGAAAAGCTATTCCGGAAAGGGACATTGTGTGTAAAATTCTGAGGTCATTACCCTCAAGGTACGAATCAAAGAAACATGTCATCCAAGAAGTACACGGCTTAGATATAACAAGAAGTCACCTTGTTAGTAAACTTAAAGTATTTGATCATGAGCGAAATATATCAATTGCTTTTGAAGCCGTTAGCCCTCCCAGTACCTCTTCTGACAAAATCAACACTTTTCAGGTTGATATGTGTGATGATCGTTTCGAAAAGGAATTAAGCTCTATTATGTCCTTAATCACACAACATGTCAGAAATCTCTTGAGGAAAGAGATAGGTTGAACCGTACTAGCCCCTCTAAACCTAGTGAATCACGAATAAAGCATTGGGATAACTCTCCTCAACGTTTTAAAAAACGGAAAAAGGATTTATCCATACATACATCATCTTCCTCTCTGGAAACACTCAATTTTGTTGATGATAATGTTCAATGCTTCAAGTGTCTTGGTTTTGGGCATAAATCCTCTGAATGCCCTACCAAAGATGCAAAAGAGAATCCAGCTTGCATTGCAATTGTTGATGACATGTCAAATGTCTATCAAGAGTGCAAGAAAAATAATGTAGCATATGTTGCTGGGAACTCTGATCAGGACAAAAGTTCTGACTCTGATGAAGAAGTGTACCATGAAGATACTGTTACGAATAACCTTATCAAGGAATGATATCTGAAACTTTCAGAAGCTCAGAAGTCCTTGTTTTGCAAAAAGGTTGAATGTGACAGACTTCGTTGTCAAAATGTTACCTTGCAAAAAGAACTTGATACTAATGGTACAAGCGATCACAACGAAGAAATTAGAAGTCTCAGATTACTAATTTCTGAAGGTCATGATCGAGAAATACTTCTTCAAGCTAAACTAGATAATCTTAAGAATGGTGATTCATCTTAGAATGATCTAATTAATGCTTATGAAAAGATCAAAAGGTTGGAAGAAGAGAACTAGAGTTTGAAAGAGAACTTAAATAAGTTCAACAATAACTCAGACAAATTAACCTTGATGTTAGGAGCGAGTAAAAATCATCGTGACACACGAGGATTTGGCTATAAAGGAATAAACGTTCCAAGTATTAACAAATAGGTGAAATTTGTCAAGGCTAAAGATTCTTCTCAACCGAAGGCTACTACAAATTCCAAAAGTGAAATACCTCTACCACAAGTTAAGGATAAAAAGAGCAAAGCCTTTCAAGCTCGAAAATGTCCAGGTAACAATGAGCATCCCACTCCTTTTGTTACTAAACATTGCTTGATAATAAAGGTCACTTGGAAAGAAGATGCAGATTTCGTAAAAGGAACGAAAAAGCCAACATTTGTAATGATGCAAGTGTGTTGGAGATCAAATCTAGATCGAACAACAAGGCTAATGATCTTCATGCAGGTTGTGAACGTACATCCTTTAGGCATAAAAATCAGTATCATGATAAACTGAGTTCTGCCTATAAACGCTCTACAAAGTTCTCTCCTAATCATCATAGAAAGGAACACTTTTTAAATGCGAAGACTAGATCTGATGTTCCTAATTGGAGATCGACTAACTTGCAAAAGAATGGTCAATCCAATTCTCTCTCAAGTAATCTTGTTGAGAAAGATGGGAATAAATATCTTATTGCTCCTAAGACCACTTAAAAGTGGATACCAAAGAATATTGGTAGAGCAATAAATGCCAAAATGAATGATCACCCTAGTGAGGCCACCCAAAGAGAATTCATGAAAAATATTGTGTCATTTAACCAAAAAAATGCTTGGTATGATGCTATCACATCATGAGATGCTTGGGTTACTGATGAAACAGGAAAAAGGGTAAGGCAAAAAACTCTAAGCCGAAGGCTACCTCTGGTGAAAAACCCAGTGATGTAGGAGTTCCTGTTTTAACCACCAAAAGTGAACAAGAAATTGTTCACCCTGACACAACTTGATTGAGTTTGTGCGGCCTCACCATGAAGTGCCCTTTCAATTGATATGGTGAGGTAAAACAGAAGAATAGGGCACATACCCGGTTGGAGATTACATAGAGGTATGTCAATAACATTGATCAAGTTAATATTCATTTGTTCAATGGTTGTCAAATCCTTGAATATGAATATGTATCCTTCATGTTTCTCTAACTCAACTTGGTTTTAAGAGTTCTTAAATATACAAGTTGCAAACAAAGTCTATGACTTTTGTTTTAAACAAAGCAAAACTAGATAACATTAAATTGTTTATGTCCATGTTAGCCTTTGTAAGTTGTCATTTATTGAATAACACCACATGGGGGAGAGTTCTTAACTTGAACTTGCGCTTAATAACAAATCTTTTTGGGGAGCGTGGTTGTGGAATATTAGGAGAAAAGTGTATTTATATTTCTCCAAAAGATGAGAACTCAGGAATCTTCGTTCGGATTTCCTAGTTATACCATCTTTAAACTTGGTATATGAGTATTTGCTTAACCTATCTCATAGGTTTATCAATCCCTAGTCTCGAACTACTTTGTCATATTTTTGTGACAAATAGGGGGAGAATACATATGGTTCTTGTTCTTGTGGTACATAACCATAGGGGGAGAACATCATGTGCTTACTCTTAGCACAAACAACATGTGGGATTAGCATATTAACCCATGTAAGCTTGAGCATACCTTTGTGGTTGTTTGAGCTGGATATATTGTAGCTGCTGTCTACGAATTCATCAACAAGAGTTCAATGAACACATCAAGACCCAAGGGAGAATTTGAAGAATTCAAGAAATCAAGATACATCTGGTTAGTACTTAATTGTATATCTTTTGAATCCATATGTAAATTGGTTTTGTCACAAAAATTGACAAAGGGGGAGATTGTTAGGGCATTGTCCGGTCAAACCTACTAGCGTTGGTATGTCAAGATGGTTGTCAGTTTTAGGTGTCAAAACACAATTCTTGATTTAGCTTACTAGAGTTTAGATTTCGGAATTGGGATATAGACTAAGTAGTAGAGACCTTGAAGACGAAGACTGTGAAGACAAAGAAGACATCATTTATTTTTCATCGACAAAAGGTTAGTAGGAATTATGACTTTTATGGAAATTCTTCTATTCTACTTTATCTATCTTTCGAAATAGTCGGCTACTTTAGTAGTGATATTAATAGCGATTGAGATCGTGTTCTTGTCTACATGACCATGTGTTATGTTGGTATTTGTTCCCGCAAATACTAAGGTTGAGATAGATTCGATACCATTTGTCCATTGCAATGATTTGCTTGCAAATCACTTGTTGGATATGGGTGAATCTAAAAGACTACTCTTGAGCAAGAGTCCAGTGGATTACAGCTGAGGACGTCTAACACGTCTAAGTACTGGTTAAGCCCAGAACTTCCAGCGGGTCCAGTTAAACCCTAATCTGAATGGCGGACGGTTCCCGAACCGTACGTGAACAGAAACTCGGAAATTATCTTGAGTTCCAAAGTGTAATTTTGTACGCGTACCTACGTGAACCTCAAAATCGATACTTTTGGTTGTGATTCAGATGGACGGTTTGCGAAACGTCCCAAGTGAATATTCTGAGATTTTCACTCGGGTTAAACTCTGAACTCCTTCACTAGTGGATTTGGCCTGATAAA
The DNA here is from genome assembly GCA_023529015.1 of Papaver nudicaule. NCBI lineage: Eukaryota > Viridiplantae > Streptophyta > Magnoliopsida > Ranunculales > Papaveraceae > Papaver > Papaver nudicaule. Next base: position 11,566 of record JAJJMA010292426.1, read on the forward strand.
CGACTGCTGGGGCATGTAGTAAAACACGCAATTACGATGCACACGATCAGTAGCATAAAGGGTGGCATCTCAGCCGTGGTATTTTTCTACGACTGTGCCATAAGGGTCGCAAAGAAACGACGCGCATTAACCACGGTAAATTTACTACCAATAAGATCAGTCGTATCCATGATTCTGAATATTAAAAAAAATGGAATCAGCTTCGGCTGAATCCCTTCAGTCAGAAGTTGAATCCATCTGTCTCATTCAAATTGAATTCAAATTATATTGAAATGAATCTCAAATTTAAATTCAAATGAAAGTCAAAGGAAAGTCAAATCAAATTTAAATTCAAATTCAAATTTACAAATGTAAATGAAATACACTTGAAATGAAACTCAAATTCAAATTTATAAATTCAAATGACATTCAAATACAAGTGAAATAAAACTCAAATTCATCCAATTCAATGACATTCTAAATGAACTGAAACTCAAATTCATCTAAAGTGACACTCAAATACAAATTTAGGTTCAAATTCAACAAAAATAAGGATTGAAAATCCTGAGTTCACACAACCAAAAAAATAAAATAAAAATCCTGAGTTCACCCCAATTCTGTTACATATTTCTAATAATGACTCCAATCACTCCTGCAACACCTTGAACAACATTCTGACCTGCACATAGTAAATAGTCAATACCACTGCAAGAGAGAAGTTTATTAAGGACAATGCAATACTCATTATACAACAGTTTAGTGCATTCAGCACTAGCAAGCATTACTACAGTTTACACTTTCACTAGCAAGCATTCAACACGGTGCAATTTCAGGCCACACGACTATGTAAGGCGTAAAAGCCATCAAGTCACGAAAGCCTATCATCACAGACTCAAATTATAGAAAAAACTTGTATCTAAACGAGTCATGGCAAGTCTAAATTGTAACTGTGGAAGCAAGCATGAAACTTTGTGGATTACCTTATTTATCCACTGTTTACATCCCCCACTCGACATCATCAACACGAGTAACTTTCCGCAACACACCTACTCTATATCCTGTACACAAGTTGAAACCAGGATTATTACCATAGATAATGTACATAAACAAGATAATAAAAAGCTATGAACAAGTAATAGTTCGAACATTATTACCTGACCTTCTCCATCCCAATACTGATCATCTCTCATTATTGTTGAAAGTAATGGTTCTTGTTCTTCATTAACGGCTGCACCAAAGACATGTGGATCTTCATACGAATTCTTATTGGGGTCTGATCTTATGGGAGATTTTAGAACCGAATTCCAGCCATCCCTTGTCATATCCCGGCAGTAAAAAACTTGTCCTGCCTGAGAAGCATGGATGAATGGCTCGTGGACTTCTTTTGAGCTTCTCGCAAACTTATCGAAGTTGACAAACCTAGCCTTTGTCTCATGATCCACATAAGATCCATTTTTTTTGTCTTCGACTCGCACCCAATCACAATAAAAAACCACTTCAGTGAAATCTCCACAGTCCACTTCAAGTATCTTTTGCAAAATGCCGTAGTAAGTAGAATCGTCATCGACTAGCTTAGTATCTCTGGAGCTTGCTCCATAATGTAGTAATAGGGATGTTTAGAGGATAAGATTTTTTTCTGGGACTACGACCCCTTATAGGGATGGCTGACTTTTTGACTCATTTGACTAATTTTTTTTGTCAATTTTGACTTCTATGGCAACAACTATAGTCCAGGGTGGAATAAGGGTGGTAAAAAAGTGCTTATAAATCATCACATAATAGGGGTGGCATAATTTTTACTAATTTTGTCTACTTTATTTCTAGTGTTGCCACCCTATTTAATGGTCAAAACACTAGCCACCATTAATGGGGCAAATCCGCTAGTGCTTTATTTCTTGGTTGGACTTAGTTATCACGAAATATCTTATGTGGTCCATCTAACGATTCTCAATGTGTTAATAAGATAAAGATTATCTCTGGTCTGTTGGATCTCTATCTTGAAGTGTTTTTGAGCTAACAAAACACTTGGCAGATAAATGATAAAAGATTTCCAATTGAGATAAATCTAGGTTACTTGTTTTGCAAGTTAGGGTTTCCTAAACTTGTGGAACAAGAAACTAGTTGCTTTATTCCAAAGAAACCTATCTTATAGAGTGCTATAAATAGAGGTGTCTAAGGACGAATACCGCAAGCATCAAGCATACGTGGAGGTCCTTTGTGGAAGTGATCGTATAACTCTTTTCACTTCGGTGAATGCTTGTTGTGGTATAGTCATCCTCTATTAGGTAGCAGTTCCTCTTGGGATTTTACCTACGACTATAAAGACTTCTCTTGAGAGTTGGGAAGCACAGGTAGGAGATTGAGACCTTAGTGGTTGAAATCGGAGTGACCTGTAACCTTGGTAACCTGATCACGTTCTTGTCTATTCTACGGTCCTTCTCTTCTGATATTAGGCCATTCAAGAACTGATACGTTACATACAGGGTTTCGAAAGGAAGCAACGCACGGCTGCACTCGGTGTTGTAAGACCTAGTTAGCTCCAGATGTATAAGTTTCTTAAGTGATTCTTCATTTACAACTGAGGTAGAAACAAGTTGGGCATAGTTTACTCGGTTTACTTGTCAGCCCCCGCTTGTAAGTAGATTTCTGTATGACCTGGAGAAATCCGAAGGAAGTCACTTAGTGTATGTCAAACTGATAGAGGACTGTTCAAACATACAGTCTATAATTGAGGTTGCAAATCCGGAATTGTTGACACAATCCTTTAACAACGGTTAAAGCAACTCCTAGGCCTGTAAAGGACGTCAGCTAGGGGAATCAAGTGCGTGACGATCTGTGGGGGATCTAGAGACGTAAAGAGTGCGACAGTAGCCAGTTCGTTTGGAGGGTTGGAATTGGTCTCTGCTACATCCCAGACCGAGTCTTATAGTAGGCTAGTGTTTGTAGGCAGTTTGTACTGTGCGGTGTTCAATCTGGACGAGGTCCCGAGGTTTTTCTACAGGTTGTAGTTTCCTCGTTAAAAAATCTCTGGTGTCTTGTGTGCTTTACTTTCCGCATTATATTCTCTGATTATATAATAAAAGCAAACACAAGAACTACGTTATTAATAAACCTGATCGTTGTCCTCAATCCATCCATTGGAT
>JAJJMA010292453.1:0-10606 GCA_023529015.1 Papaver nudicaule
TATATCAAAACCCTAATATGCCATCTAAACTGGAACAGAGGGAGTATATGGATACGGATGTTAGACATTTAATGCCTGAACTGTATAATATAAATTTGCCGGATCTGTACTAGACAAGCAGATCTTTTGCAATGTCTAAGTAGGCACAGAACCTCAAAACTTGTTAACAAAATGCATGTGATGTCATTGATGTATCAGAGGCATTCATGTGCACGTTCAAGCGACGCGTAACTATTTCCGTGAGCGTCACCGTGCGTGCATATGTGACCATTAACCATTGATATACATCGTTTGAGGAACCTAGTCAAGTGTCTCCACTACTACTAATCAACACCTCCACTCCAAAAAAGTTGATTGCCCCAGAATGTTAATAAATAATGGGCGTGCCCTAACTTCTTACTTTTAAAAGACACCCTTTGTTCGCTTGACTGCGACCAGAATCGTATTTCCTCCAAAGCAATGCCCCTACAAAACCAGAAAGACCCAATATTTTTATGTTTGGGATCATTGAGTTCTGATAAGTTTTGACAGCCCATATACACGTCTGGGACTAGTCACTGTAGGGACTGAATTGATCAGGCCGGTTTAAACCGGTCCCAGACACACCACCCTGGTCTAGATAGTCCAGATTGTACTAGTCTCTTCACTGTCTGCTACTCTCCTCCCCATCCCCCACCCTCGAAATATCTTTTAACAGGTCGTGCACTTAGTTGTTGTAAGACAGCTATAATTATCAAAGGAACAATCGGTTTCAGATCTTATTATCCAGATGACTCAGTCGGAATTGAGTTGTTCTGGATTAGTTTGAGTTAACTAGGTTTTGTTAGGAATCGGCTGCTTGTGCTAGCTAATTATGATTACTGAAATGACATTAAAATTCGGTTGCATTTTTCTAACTTTAGAATGAAGATAATTAACAAGAATTAAAGAGAAATGAAATGGTGGGGGTAACAAAACAGAAGAGAGTGTAGTGGGCTATCATCACTTAAATTTTGCAGAAAACAGGTGATGTTACTAAATTGTTAGTCACCCTACACTACATGGATGGCCATCCAAATATGTGCCAGAAACTTTGAATTAATTCATTCAGGAACATAGTGCTATCTCACATAAGCAAAGCCTGCAAAAGTAGAGAATTCAATGACTCTCAAGTGCCTTTGATCTGCAAAATTGGGAATGTGCCCCAAAATCGACCACTGAGTTGGGGATGTGCCCCAATATTCAGAAAGTCGGTAATCTGCCCCAACCGTTAGGAAATCAGTTAAAAAGTTAATTTGGTGAGCATGTGAACTTACACGTGCGAAATGATGGACAGGTTTACCCTTTGCGTCCGTTAAACCTATCTAAAGGTCTTGATAAGGGATATCCTTAATATATAGGAAAATGTCTAAGTTAACCTTAAACAAATATTAATTATCCTTACATATCCTCTTCTTCACCAAGTCTTCACCACCACCCCTGTCACCTCTACCAGCACCACCGTCACTCCGCCGCCGCCGCCGCCACCGCCACCCAGCAGCAGTTGATTCCGATAGCCTTGTTACACACACGGATCTCACCATCTTTGGGTTCTCCTATTTCCACATCTTCCTATTTTAGACCTATTATCAGAAAACATCTGTCTATATGATGATCATTGAATCAAGCAAAAAAAAAAAAAAAGTTGGGATTTTTAATGGTTGATCAAATACAAGATGTGTGTTCGAGTCATAAAACTGAACAAACAAGTAAGGGTTTCGATAAATGGGTTTGGGTTAATTAGTATAAAGAATCAATTGAACACAAAAAGATTCAATCATTACAGTAACCCATGTGATCAATTTACATAATCAAATAAGATTGATACACTAAATAGATTACAAGAACAAAACACGACTAACTCTAATTAAGGACGAATTCAAACAGGATTTGGTAGTACGGACTCATTTGGCGTTGATGACAGTATGAGTACAGAGCAACCCAAGAAGTGAAGAAGACATGTCTCTTACGGATATTTCATCGAACATTATTGCATCTTCCATATTATCAAAACCCAAGTAAAAAACAATGAGCTTACCACACAAAATAGATTCTTCAGAAAACCCAGATCTCAAAATCCGCCCATGAATCCTTTTGGCATCCATTAACAACCAAGAATTTAAACAATCCTCCAAAATCCAATATATGTATTATAATCTGCAGTGACTCCATGCTCTTCCATTAAATAAAGAAAATTAAATCCGTTTTTCTTGCCCATCTCTGTATTACATTTGTACCAGTTTCTCCGTCTGCCATTGTCACTGGTAGTGGCGGAGGCGGCGCTAGTATGCTGTAAAAACATAGTTACTGTCAAAATGAAAACATCATCTTCTCAGGTCTTATTTGTATCTTATATTTGGGTTTCCTCTTGCATATGGCAGCGGCGACGGTGGTGGTAGTATTAGGTGTAGTGGCGGTTGTGGTTGGTGGTTGTGGTGATAAAAGAAGAGAGATGAGAAATGAAGTATGAAAAACGATCTAAATCGATCTGATGTTGACACGTAACCATAGGGTTAAATTAGTATTTTCAACGAAATGGTGAGATATCGTCTGCCGATATTTTGACCAGTCAAGAACGATAAATTGACTTTTGGACGGAAACCGTTATGTTGGGGCGGATTACCGACTTTCTGAATATTGGGGCACATCCCCAACTCAGGGGTCGATTTTGGGGCACATTCCCAATTTTCCCTAAGTAGAATTAGTCGAATAATACAGGTGTACGTAGCTAGCTGCTTTGCATCAGATAAAAATAAAAGAACTACTGAATCGGCATAGTGATCTAAAATTTAACCCAAATTTACTAAGCACTTTTCAAATCCCTTTGTTCCAGTTAGGTGGATCTTAGGCTCGGTCACCCTTGTTTCTTTATAGTTAGCCAGAAATTCCCCCCATGCCATGGCCCCATATGTTCCTACTGACAATAGAATTGGCATGTTGCTCAATGAGCCAAACTTGCAAAGTAGCCCCTCTATCTGCTATGGCCAAATCATGGTCACTGGGGTACTTGGCCACAATTTTCTTAGTTTTTGATGAACGGCATTAAAAACAACTCTAAATTAAAGAGCATCAAATTACTCACTGTATTTCAATCCAAAACATAATTCATTGATTATCTCATAAACACTAAAACACAATCTGGAAGACATTGTCAGACTCGAAATACTGTAAGACATTCTAAACATGTTCAAGCTAACGAAAAACAACTTGTTTTGGTTAAGATTAACTAACAAAGATTTCAAACTAAAACAACATTATTCAGTCATGATCATCTACTTAAAAGCTGCACTGCTACTTTATCCAAAATCTGCATCCATGGATTAGTCCTCCTTTAATCTAGTGCAGCAGTAGAAGCTACGTACACGACGAGCCTCATAAACCTTTGTAGTCAACTTTAAAGGCGCATTTAAATCCAAAACACTCTGAGGTTTTGTTTTCTGCTGCTGTACATCCATTGTTTCTGAATCCAACTCTCTCTCTCTCCTGACTTATGAAAACATCACTCTTAGAGTCTGAGTTTGGTACACTCTCTTGTCTCTGTCTCTGTTGCTGTTCATTGTTAGGTTGTGACCTGACACAACACTACTCTCTAGTCTCTGTCGCTGTTGCTGTTCATTGTTTTGATATTGCAGAAGTATCCTGTCCTACCACAACACTCTCCTCAACACTATACACATAAATTCTTCTATCATTCTCGATGAATTCCCCCTCTTCTACGCTAACCCCAACTTCTTCTTCTGTATTTAAAGCCTCAAATCTGTTTGGACCATATTTTTTGGACTTCCAGGTGCTGAAAAACTCTTATTTTTACTGCCCAATATGTTTCCACTGTCCAGGATGTACAAACACCATCTGTGTGGAATATCTTCTTGGATCCTTGTTGTTGTTGTAATACTGAAGAAGAAGAAGAAGAATCATAATCATCTCCAAATCTACTGCGCTTCTTTGAGCTCCGGTTGTTGTCTTCTTGTTTCTTGTTAACCCAATCACCATTATCAACCCAATCCTGATGAACCCTCAACTTACACAACTGGTAATCAATTTCTTCCTGTGTAGAATCGAACCAAACGAAGACCCTTGTACGATCTGAACCGGCAATAGAGGGGGTCTCCAATTTTAGAAGCGGCGGCACAGATTCCAAAGCCTAATCAAAGACGGCAATAGTTTTCTAGTTGACGCTTAAATACCCCGCGGAAAATCGCATCAAGATATCTTAATTGTTGTTAAGAGTGTACCTATTTGGTTGCGTGGAGCGTGCTAATCTAAAAGTGGGGCCACAGGTCCCAAACAAGAAAAAGAAGTCTCGTAGGAAGTGAGTTAATGGGCTTGGGAATTATTTTTTTAGAAACGTGCTTTCAGCCTCTCAAAATTTTACCTCCACTCCTTTTGACCCTCCAATTAGCAATGTTGGTACTCCCCTTAGTTTTTCCAACCTTTTTAAATACTAAACTACCCTTATTTCATTAGTCCTAATTATTTGGCCGACCGAGCGAAGCGAGGAAGGACCCTATATATGGTGACTTTGTGTCAAATGAATAGTTACTTTTTTTTTCAATTTGATACAAAAAGATTGAATTTCATGTTTACAAGTTTGTGAATATCCGAAAATGTCCCTCAAAAAGGATATAGGCGTAAATTTTTAATTTCTTTTCGTTTAGACAGTTTTGTAAATAAACCAAAATGTGAAGGGCAGTCGCGTAATTGTTCCGATAACAGAAAAAGGACACGGAGGTTGTAAATAAGGAATTGTTGAGGGCATTTTTGTCCAAACAGTTCAAAAATCGACCCAGAGGTATTGGGATCGAATCCCACCCCCTCTAAATGTTTCAATCGTAATTTTTCTTCCTGGTGTTTTTTCTTCTCCTTTTCTCTTCTATATCTCTCGAACCATTCTTTTCCCTTATGTGAAGTTTACCTTCTCCTCTATCCTCCATTAACGTTTCTGCTCGAATTTTCACGATAAGAGACATTAAAAATTTCTGCTCCATTTGTAGCAATTAATAATGAAGATGACGCTTTGACCTCATAGGTTTTCTTCAATGAAAAAGATAATGTCATCTCCACCAAAATTGAATCGTTGCTGACGAAGGTGGTGGTTCAGGGAATCAAACATAATTCAATTGATGTCGAATTAGTTTTACTTTCATCTTCTTTGACCAGGTATGATTCTTAATTACTAATTTTATTTGATAAAGTTATTTAGTATTGTGATTTGAAATTGTAGGGTTTTGTAATTTTAGGGGTTCAGAGTTTTAATTTGAAGTTAGTTAACATGAAGTTAATTTGATAATTTCACTTCAATTTGGGTGTTTCAAGGATTTTATTGAAATAGGGTTATAGTGTTGAGAAAGGAAACCAGGGGGATTAGAGTACTTAATTTGATAAATCATTTATAAGTCAATTTTAACCAAATGGTTGTGTGGCTGATGAGAGTACTTAAGAGTGTTGAAATGAACATTAACATAACGTGAACTATGTCACTGCTAAATGCCTTGAAGGTAATCAAATTTTTTTTCTTTCTCTTGTTGATTGGAAGCTATCTGTTATCAGTCCACAGAATATTTCTTATGCTTTTAGGTGGTTAATCTATACTGTGTATGCAATTGTTAATCTGTTGTTTCGCATATTCAATGTCAGTACAAGACAAGTGACACCATTTTAGTCGTGGGTCATCAAACTCTTATTATTGGAAAGAAATTCTTTTTCCAATTTTTATGTTGCTGATAAAGATTTTTCTTTCGATTACGTACATTTTTTGCTAATGGTTGAGTGATCCATATTTGTTTTTTTTTCTTTGGCGTAAAAGTAAATTTTGTTGTTGGTTCTGCTAGAATTTCAGTATCTGCACCACCAATTTCCTAATGACTTCTTTTGAAGAAGCATTTTTTTATCTGTATCTCACTTTACGGTCTATCTCATCCTCCAATTTGTCAAAGGTGTTGAGAAAATGCCAATCAGAGTCATCCATGTTCGCAAATTGATTCAAAACCAAACTGAGTGTATGCGGGTACGAATCAGTCTTGTAAACAAAAGATGGCAACTCTTCAGTTGCAAGTAGGGGCAATCCGGGTACGGCCACCGTTAGCCCTACAACTGGGGTAGGAATCAATCCTTTGTACATGGTGTAATAAATTGCATTAACAGAGCATGATTGAGTATAGAATGCAACTCCAATTAATCCCAGTTCTTCCGCGACATTTGATGCCCATGGAATAACAGACACTTAACAGGATATCCTTTGTTTCTCAATTAGCTTTTTCAAGTCTCCTGCACCAACTTCTCTGTGTCGTTTCATCCGATCACCATGCCTTTCGGTTTCTTTTGCAATACCACCTTCATCGATGTCTTTGCATAACGACTCAATTCTAATAGGACTGACCTCGGTGTGCATAGCTGCAGTGAGCAAGAAAGTTGTAACTAATGTAACTCTCAGTCCTTCTGAGGCTAACGCTTAGAGAATTGAATCATTGGATTTATATGGCTTTGGACAGGGAATGGAAGAACCAAAACATGGGTTTCCCTTGCCTTAGCATCCATATCTTTTACTGAGCTACTGTCTGAGAATGTTATAGATTTGTGAGGTGCTATCTCTGTATATGGCCACTAGACTGTGTTGACACTGTGGATTAAATTGAAGCTTCATTAGTCACTCATTTCTAGGTGAGTGCTTTTTCTTCTTTTTAAATTATTGGTCGCATTTTGTGGATCGCATTCATGTCATACTGTTCATTTTAGTGGATATGATTAGATTTGAGAAGGTGGAATTTTGAAATTTTCAAGCTTGTTGCTGGTCTTTGTAGCTGTATTTTTGGAGTTGATTTGCTGATTTGTATGATTTATGTGCACTAGTATTATGAGTCTACATTTAGCTCTCAAACAATGGTTTCTCTGGAGATTTAGTAATATGGGTCGCATATCTTCTTTGGTTTGTTAAGATCGGAAAGGCCTAATTTTGATGTTGAAAATGCCTGAGATATGAGGATTTGGGAGTGAAAATGCTCAGCCATTTCATCTTTGTGTAATCAGTGATTTATAAATTTGCTTTGTTCTGCATTTTGTTAATGACTTTACCTAATCAAAGGGAGACTATAATGTATTCTTGATTGACTTTTTTCGTTTATGCTTGGGAGTCGAATAAGTAAATGCAGGCACAATTGCCGAAAGTGAGAGGCAGCTTTCCAGTAGTAATAGGGAATATGCTTTCACTTTTCATTTTATCTCAGCATGTTGTGTTACTGTTGCACTTTTACTCTGTATCCACTTCTAAATTTCTCGTATAAAGCCCATCGTAGATGTAGCCATTTTCTGCGGAACTTTTCTCTTGCATTGCTCATGTTATTCTGGTTGTTGTATATCTCTCATGAACAAATTGTTTTCAGTAGATTGAAAGAGAGCTTGCGCTGTTACAAAATCTGATTGACCGAGCAAGTGACAAGGGATGGCACAGAGAATATCCTTCATGACAGTGTTTCTTCGGTCGGGCGGCCCACTCCCACCGTGGTAGCGGTCATCTAGTTACATTAGCGTTAATAATAAGATTAGAGAAACTATATGATTAGTGTTTAAATTAATTTTAGAGAGAGAAAATCAGATTTTTGGGTTTGTTTTTTGGGTTGGGAGAGAAATGTGATTTAGGTGTGATTTGTGTGTTGTGTGAGATTCTTGGGGGGTGAAACATTGGTGAACCTCCATATAAGAAACCTACAATTCATGTTGCGAGAGATCCGGACATGGGAGATTTTTGGTCGGAACGAAATGTTTTCACTCCACCCGAAATGTTATGTCCCAAATCCGGAAGACGAGCAATTGTATGATGAACCCAATGCATGCCTAATACACAGGTATACTTCAAAATCATGTTTAATCACGTTTCTATACCCAAAATCGAGCTAAAGGTGAGACTTTTATGCCTCACCAGAGCAATATTTGGCTCCTATAATGAGAGCCGATTGTCTGAGATGAAGAAAAATTCGGCCCTCAATGGGAGCCGAATGTAGAGTTAAAATATACTTGGTAAGCCACATTCGGCCCCTATGAATTGACTGTCGAATGTTAAGATATAACTTGAAACAAAAAATATAAATTACAGAAGCACATTCGGCCCACACGATGGTAGTGTAGTAGGGGCCGAATGTACACTCGGCATATATTTTGGATGGTCTTATGAGCCGAATGTTTCATTCTTATATTTTTTTTCTCTCTTATAGGTTGTTCCGGGTGGTATCGAACCAACCAACCGTGAGACGCATCCATGGCATTTACACGGACATGACTTTAGGGTTTTTAGACACGGTAAAGGGAAGTTTGATCCGACGGAAGACCCGAAAAAGTATAATTTGGTGAATCCAATAATGAAAAGTACAATACCTTTTCATTCATATGGATGGACTGCATTGAGATACAAAGCTGATAATCCTGGTGTATGGGCATTTCACTGTCACATTGAAACTCATTTCTTCATGGGTATGGGAGTTGTCATTGAAGAAGGTTTCGAGAAAGTTGGAAAACTGCCTACTTCTATTATGGGTTGTGGCGAAACAAAAATCTTGATTAGGCCTTGATCTTTTCCTGTATTCTTCCGTAGTGTAAAATTGAGTATAAAAATGTAGAAATTCTTGTGTGTAGTGTTTGTAGCATAGAAGCATTCTTCAGTAAATCTTGTGTGTTAATGACTAATGAATATAAAAGAATTGTTGGAAATTGGGCTTGGGATGGCCACTCAAGCCCATGTCCATAATGAATGGAAATTGTGTAAGTAGAGATATAAGGGAAATGTTTAGTCCCACATTGTGTAAAATCTAAAGGAGTCTCTAGTTTATAAGCTATTGAGGGATAGTACTATAGTAGCTTATGAATGAAAGGCTAAAGGTACACCCTACCCTTAGTGCTTCGCACTGAAGCACCGCACCACGCGTGGCGTGGGCTTGTGGGCGCGCAATTCGCATGCTCGTAGCGAGGAGCACTTGGAGCCTTCAATTTTACACATTGGGAATCATTTGGACGGTCAAGATTTAATCTGAGATGATCTGTTAAGATCTAATGGTCTAGATTGAGTCTAGGAATTATAATCTAACGATACTAATGAAGTCTCTATCCAAAGGATGTGATCCAACGGATATGACTCTTCCATTTGAAATATGTGACAGTTCAGAAGGTCACATTGTCTGAAGAGGTGTAACTGTTGGGAACAGTCATATTTTTGAAATAGCAACGGTTGGGAACAGTTGCAACCATAACTGACACCTCTTCATCTCTTATATAAACTCATGTTCTGATTGAGTTTGGGACACAGAAAAATTATTACATCTTCTTTGAGATTTTGAGAGTCTGTAAAAGAGAGTTGTGCTACATCAATCCGCGTTCGTTTTTGGCAATCATCAAAGTGCTGCGAAGATTACCAATGGTATTGTTGAATGCTGGAGAAGTATGCCTTGGAACTGCAACAGCATTAAGTGCAGGGCATTAAACGTCTTAAGTATAGAGATCACTCGCCTCAATACATTTCTGTTTTTAGTTTTGTTATTCTCATTTTTCCTCTTCTCTATTTTCTGTATAAGTTGATCTTTACATAGTTTGTAAAGATTGTGTTTTACTCATTCTGATTTGGAATCAGAAAGGTTGTGAAACTATTTAATACGATTTGAGTCGTATTTGTGAATCGGTAACAAGATTTTCAACAATCTTAAGACGTTTAATCGGTTTAATCTTGACTACTGATTGTGTTATTCTGTTTTCGGACCATGGGGATTGAAACAGAAAGTTCTGACGCTAACGGTTCCAACAAAGTTGCCAACGTTGTTGGTACGTCCAAAGATGGATCGCACATCCATTCGGAGAAACCAGAGAAATTCAGCGGACAAGATTTCAAACGCTGGCAAGCAAGGATGTTGTTCTATCTGACCACCTTGGGTTTGGCCTATTACTTGACTGAACTGCCTCCTGTGCCACCAAAGGATGACAATGCTCATCGAGTGTCTGCAGTGGAAGCATGGAAACATTCTAATTTTCTGTGCAAGAATTATATTTTGAATAGGCTTGTGGACTCTCTCTACAGTGTTTATCAACCAGTTGAAACAACAAAGGAAGTTTGGGACTCCCTCGAGAAGAAGTACAAAACAGAATCTGCCGGGGTGAAGAAATTCATCGTTGCAAAATTCTTGGACTTTAAAATGATTGACTCTAAGTCTGTCATGTCACTAGTACAAGAGTTTCAAATCATCTTGCATGAATTGAAGGCAGAATTAATGGTTTTGAGTAAATCGTTTCAGGTTACTGCGCTAATAGAGAAACTTCCATCTTCTTGGAGAGACTTCAAAAATTACCTTAAATACAAAACCAAGGAGATGAAGTTGGAGGACTTGATATTCAGGCTTCAAGTTGAAGATGAGGGTCGAAAATCTGAGAAGAAGAATGAGAAAAGTTCTGAAAACTCAAAGGTGAACATGGTGGAAGAAGGAACCAGTAAGAAGCATAAGAAAGGTGACACACACAAGAAAAGCAAATCGAAGAAGAAGAAATTCGATGGAGATTGCTTCAAGTGTGGCAAAGAGGTACAATATGCAAGAGACTGTCGTTATAAGGATGAAAA
>JAJJMA010292481.1:14643-29920 GCA_023529015.1 Papaver nudicaule
GAGTTTGTGTTCAGTTTCCCCCCCTTTAATCCATATGCCTGCATCAGAAAAGTATCATGGTCTTGTTCTTATTTGTCAGGTGATTTTTTGATATGTTGGTGCAAATGGAACTCGAAACCCCATCACAAAAAAGAGCTAAAATAATAATAAGTAATTCCACCCAATGTTCGAGAATTAGACATTGAAGTAACATTGCAAATTAGCTTGAAAATGAGACCACAATTCTGCAACAAATGAGCAATGCAAAAAAAGATGGTTAGGAGATTCATTAGGCTGACTGAACAAACAATTTGGTGGAACATCCATGCCTTTACTGATCAAATGATTTCTTGTCGATAACCTATTGTAGCACAAAGTCCATTAGAGAAAGAGATTTTTGGAGGTACCTTTTAATGCCAAAAAAACCCTGAAAATTGAGTTGCATTTATGCATACTCAAGTCTACAAACTGGAACTGACAGTGAAGTTCCTTTTTAACATAAGAGACCATTGTGTCACAACTTCAGTTGTTAAATGTAAATGAATATCTTTCAAATCAGTTTGACGCACATGCAACTCTCCCCTAGCAGTGGCATTAAGTCTTCTAAGCATTTCATCTTACATGAAATGAAACCATTCTCCTATTTGCATATGTTAGCAACATACTTGTCTTTGGACTTTGCGACTATATAAAGCAAAGGAAATCTATAACACAAGGAAGTATCTGATAACCACACATCATGTTAGAATCAGACATTTGTCCCACAATTTACCTTGAATCTGACATGTTTAGCGAATATATCTTTGCAATTCATAATACTTTCCCATACAAACCTCTCATATGTGGATTTTGGGTATTTAGAGATCCAATGGAAAATATCGAACCCATATTTTTGAACAATGATTTCTTTCCCCATAATATCTTTTCAGTAGCAAACCTCTATAACCATTTCCTTAGCAAAACATTATTCATTCTTAGAAGATTTTTTGTTATATACCTAAATCTTCTGCACAGTAATTCCCATTTCATCAAATGCATTTTTCTTCATCCCCCTTTATCATTCCACAAGAAAACTCTCATCAACTTCTCTAGTTTCTTGATAACAGGCATATGCATAACAAACAGTGACATATAATAAACTGATAGACTTGAGAGGACACTGTTAATGAGAGTAAGTTTACAAATTCTTGAGAATAAAGTGTTCCCCAATCTAGAAAGTTTAGATGAAACTTCTCCATCACCTTGTCCCATTTTACTTAGGTCCCATAAAGGTAAACCTAAGTAAGTAGCAGGCGTACAACCAACATTGCATCCAAGAAGAGTAGAGAATTTAAATCACCTTCAAAACTAACACCGTAAATGCACTTTTTGCAAAATTGATCTTTAAGCCAGGGAGAAGCTGGATAAAGAGAAGAATAATCCTTAGTTATTTCACCTGTTCAACATCAACATCAATGAAAACAAGTGTGTCATCTTGGAGATAACTAATGAGCTTACCTCCATCCCTAACTTGAAAACCAGAAATATGACCCTTCTCTTGTGCTTGAGAGATCATATAGGATAAAGTTTTACCAACAAGAAGAAAAATTAAACGAGAGAGAAGATCTTCTTTAAATGCATATAGGATCGAGTAACTTTCTCACTGGTGAAAAAAAAACCGATTGTAGAACCATTTATATACATTGAAAACTTCACAAATTCCATAAAAAAAAACTTCATCCAGTTTCTCCACCTTGCACCAAAACCCATTCCAAGAAACATTTCCTCCATGAACTCTCAGCTAACCAGTTTTTGCCACTTGTAAATCTTGAATCAATTAATTCATGCAACCAAAAACCATCAAGAACTTGTCTGTATTTGATAAAAGCGGGATTTGGTGTTGAGAAATAGTAGAAGGCAAAACCATTTTTGAACCTCCAAGTCAAGACCTTAGATATAATTATATACATTCCATGCACCAAACTTACAGGCAGGGACGGACTTACATTGGGTCTAGTGGGGACAGCAGTCCCCACTAGAATTTTCTAAATTACAATATCAGACCTGAAAAATCTAATTAATCACGAATTTGTCCCCCTTTAAAACCAAATATTATCTACACTGCCTTCAATTGTATAAGTTTTACTGGTAATATGCTCGTATTATTTTAAAAGTATATTAACTAAAACTTCTTACAACTTATTTGGGATCTTAGTGACGCTATTTGAAGCCAAAAACGAAAAAAACGCCTAAATTTTTTTTTGCGGCCTTCGGCCGCATATGTTTCGTCAATAGTATACATATTTGTCCCCCAACCAATAATTCCTGGCTCCGTCCCTGCTTACAGGTCTACAGTCTTTAGTTGCTTCTGAAGTGTCTTTCTTGGGCATGAAAACGATGAAGGTGTTTTTGAATTTCCAATCCAGAAATTTTTTGTGGTGCAATTTTTCTCAAAACACCACAAAAACCTTCCATTAAGGCAGCAAAGCCCAAGGACATCAAAAGCCCACCTTCCTCGCAAGGATTTCTATGGGTCACAAACTAACAAGGAAGTTTAAGCTAATTGATGCGTGTAACTTTTGATGTAACCGATGATTCATAATAAGATAGTAATTTGCTACTATTGCTTTACGATCAAATGCTAGATTGATTTTTAATTTATACACTATGTATGAAAAACTAAAGTTCCATGTGCATCTCCCTTACAATTTGTGTAACAAACTTTGGAATGTTGCTCTGGGCATCAAAATAGTAGCACTTGATTATGGCCAGGCTCTCAGGTCACTAATTATGAAATACTTTTGTGGCTAAAATAGAAACACAAATTTGGACTTGAAATTTTTCATAACGGCACTTATAGCTTCCGTTGGGTACCAGACTAGCTCTAAGCAGTTAAAGTAGGGACACCTTCATTAGGACATAGCCACCACCATTAATCTGAGGTGCACCATTTGTATTTGAAATAAGAGACTAATTAAATTCTCTTGGAGCTGAGGATGCATCTTTGAAGCTGAGGATGCGTCTTTGGGGCTTAGGATGCATCTTGGATGCATCTTTGGAGCTGTGGATGCATCTTTGGAGCTGAGAATGCATATTTTGATCTGAGGATGCATCTTTGAAATCATATGATTACTTGTGTAACAGTGGGCTCAGGTTCGAATCACCTGAGCCTCATTTTTTTAACATCAAATTTTGTTTCTGCAACTCTTATAATGTTGTCAAAGATTGTCATAATGGCTAAAATTTAAGAAGAAGCACAAACCTAACAAGTTTGCGGTAGTGTACTCTTGGTTGATGGTGTAGACTTGTATGCAGGAGACCAAGGATCGAATCAGCTTAACCTCATTTTTCATTTTCAAATTTTTTATCTTCAACAACTCGTATAAAGGTTGTTATATAGTTTCTAAGAAACCAAACACAAGCAATCCAAACTAGTGAAGTGAAAGAAGCTTTGATGCCAACCTTTTTGCTTTAAGAGTTGTGGTATGTTTTCTTGATCCAACTCTTTGCTTCTAAGAGTTGGTGGTGTTGACTTACCACAACTCATCATGTGGGAAAAGTTGTAAAACATGGGATCTTCTACGACTTTTACCTAAGAGTTGTGAAAGTGGAGTTTTAGACGATGGTTTTTCCTGTAGTGCCCTCACCATCAACTACTAAACAAAAACACATGAAAAATTCCAAAAAGTAGTCACCTTTTGGGGAGAAAGTTCATGTCCATTCCAAAAGACACAAGTTTCAATCACATGATTAATCCCTCCTTCTTTGGCTGGTCGTAACCAGTCCTAGCCACATCTGCACACAAAAAATCAGAACTCAACATATCTAGAAGAAGAAATTATTGTTACAGGGCACTTAATTATCTAAACACTAAAAAAAAAAAACTTATGATTGGTGTAAAAAAGTGGGAAGAAGGAAAATATGAACTCAATTGTGAGAAAGACTCATTTATTCCTCCAAATAATCACAAGACTTTCTAATTATAAAGAGAAACTTTGAAATTTATTAAAAAAAAAATTGGATCAATAAAACGATATATTTTTATATATAAAAGAATAAAGAATCACAAAGTTATGCAAAACCTAAACCATAATGGTTCGAGGTTAGCAAGAAGATAAAAGATAAAAGAACAATGTGATTATCTCCGGACTAATTCTTCCCATTTGAAGACTAACATTTCAAACCTAGTGTTGCTAAGAGCTTTGGAAGGATGCGACCAATACAAAATACTAGCCTTGATATCAAGTATTATTTTTCAGTGTCTTTCTCCTTAGCCTCTGTAACGAACATTCGATGATTCCGCTCTTTCCAAATGGTCCAACATATAGCATAAGGTAGGATGTTCCAAATGAAATTTCCCGCCGAAGAGAAATCTGTTCTATCTCTATTCTTGAAGGTGTCTTTGATGTCATCTCCAGGTGATCTTTCCACTCCAAAACCATCCATGAAGGCATCCCATATAGATTTTGCAACCGTACAACATAAGAACAAGTGGTTTATAGTCTCTGAATCTTGCTTGCTCATACAACATCTGTTCACTATAGTTTTCCCTCTCTTTCCTAAATTATCTTGAGTTAGTAAGGAATCATGATGTATCAACCACGTAAAGAAGCTAACTTTGGTTAGTACATTGCTATTCCAAACAATTTTGAGAGGAAAATCATCGAAAGAGGAGGTAGGAATTAAAGATGAGTAACATGAGCGTACCGTAAAGGCGCCATCCGCTGTCCACTTCCACCTTCTCTTGTCTTCGGCTTCGGATAATGTAACTTGTTGTAGCTTGTCTAAAAGTTCCCCAGATTCTACTATCTCGATCTCTGTTAGTCTTCTCTTCAAGTCCAGGTTCCAATTGGTATGCCCTTCAATGTCTATTGAGTAGAACTGACTGACCACGTTGTTCTTCTTCCTTGATACGTTGTAAAGGTTTGGATACGAGATTTTCAGGGGGGAATCCCCCAACCAATGATCTTCCCAGAACTGAGTCCTATTCCCTCGACCAACTTTGTGCACAACCCCTTTACGAGAATTATCTATTCTGTTGGTGACCCCCCTCCAAATGTCGCTTCCGTATTTCACCTTTATAATCTTTGTATCCCACTTCAGCCTACTCTCTCCTTACTTGTCTTTGATCAGATCCCTCCACTTTGCTTCTGGTTCCTCTTGATATCTCCACAACCATTTGCATAAAAGGGAGTCATTTGTGATGTTCAAATCACGTATCCCTAGCCCTCCCTTCTCTTTTCTTTGACAAATTGTATCCCACGCAACCAAGACAATACTTCCTATTAGCGTCGGTGATGTTCCACAAATAGCGCCTCATAATTCCATTAAGCCTTTTTGAAACCGACTTTGGCATTGAATAAACTGACATCAAGTAGATAGCCAGAGAACTCAACACACTCATAATAAGCACAAGCCTTCCGCCATATGATAAGTACTTCCCGCTCCAGCCCTATAGTCGTTTTTGAGTCCTCCCAATCACGGTATCCCAGATAAACTTGCTTCTATAAGACCCTCCAGTCGGCATACCCAAGTAGTTGATCGGTAATTCTTTGAAAGAGCATCCCAATGAAGTATTTACGATCTCATTACAAGTGGTGTTTCCGATACTGATTGCAGAACTCTTGGACGGATTGATTCCCAAGCCAGAACATAACTAAAAACAAATGAGAGTTTCCCTGATAGTACGGATTTGATCTGGAGACACTAGAGAACAACAGGGTATCGTCGGCGAAGAGCAAATGAGTTACTTCCTTTCCATGATTACTGACCTTAAAGCCCTCATATAAGCCATTATGTTGTAACTGAGCTATCATCCGACAAAACCCTTCCATCACCATTGTAAACAGAAACGGAGACAAAGGGTCGCCTTGCCGTAACCCTCTTGAACATTTGAACATACTTCATGGGCTGCTGTTGAGTAATATTGCGAAGTGTGGTGTTGAGATACATGTGTGAACCCATCTCCTCCATTTGATACCAAATCTCATTTTCTGCATCACTCTATCTAAAAACACCCAACTGACCTTGTCGTAAGCTTTTTCGACATCCAGTTTAAATAGCCACCCCGGTTTATCTTCTTTCGTTCTAGAGTCGATGCACTCATTGGCCATTAGGATACTATCTATAATCTGCCTATTAGCCACGAAAGCGGTTTGTGAATCCGAAATAAGCTTGGGAAGAACTCTCTTCAATCTGCTAGAAAAAAACATGTGTGATGATCTTATAGGATATGTTGATGAGACTGATGGGCCGAAAATCTTCCACATTATCTCGCTTTGGAATGAGGACAATGAAAGTGTTGTTGGCTCGCCAGTCAATGAAATTTCTCTCGTCAAAATACTTCACCATTTCCATATAATCTAATCTAATTGTCTCCCAAAAATGAATATAGAACTCAACCGGAAAGCCATCAGGCCCTGGAGACCGGTTGGAATCCATCTCCTTCATCGCATTCTTGATTTCGTCTTCGGTTATAGGCCCTTCCATCCTTGCACTTTCATCTCCATCTAGTGATGAGAACTCTAAACACTTCATAAATGGTCTGCTCACTATGTCTTCTTTATATAAATTTGAGTAGAACTGATGTAGATGAGAAGCAATTTCTGAACGATCCTCCGTGAGTTCCCCGTTGATTTTCAGGCACCTAATGTTGTTCTTTCTTCTGCGTCTGGTTGCAACTGAATAGTAAAACGATGTATTTCTATCTCCCTCTTCTATCCACTGGTTTTTTACTTTACTCTTCATTCTCTTATCTTCCAAGTTTGACCATCTAATATAATCTTTCTTCTTATTGACCCTCAGATATCTGTCCTCCTCTGTTGCTACCCCCTGCTCTTCTCTAGCATCAAGATCTTTGATAACAGTAAGTAGATCATCCATCACCTTGCTCACTTTTCCAAAAGTCTCAATGTTCCAAATGGACAGAAAGTCCATGATTCCCTTTAGCTTCTTGCAAAAAAAAAAACCCGGATTCCCTGTGAAGTGTAAACTCTCCCACCATTCTTGCACCAATCTGTTAATGTCGGCGTGTTCTAACCACATTGTCTCGAACTTTCGAGGTCTAGGACCTGAATCAGAAATTTCTGTGGATAGCATAATCGGAATATGGTCCGACACAGGTCTTGGTTAAGCTGTTTGAAGAGATCCCGGAAACAAATCATCTCATTTACCATTCAGCAAGAATATATCTATCAATTCTAGTGCAAACAGCATTTTCTTGAAAATTTGACCAGGTATACTTAACACCACTTAACGGAATATCAACAAGATCAAAGTTGGATTTAAACCTGTTAAAATTCATTCACCTTTAGCTGAGTAAGCATTATTATTATTATTATGAAATATGCTTTTTATTAGAAAAAAACAAAGAACTTAGTCTTGTACATTGCCAGATGGGAGCCTAGCTACAAGCTGGGTTCATATAGTGGTAGAGGGGAGTCTCGCGACAAGCTGAGCTCCAACCCCTTGTTGAATAGTGACTCCTATCCTAATAAAGAGGAAATTACCAACATTGGTTGTTGTGTCATGCCTAGATAAAAAGTTCTTCAGTCTCTTTAGGAGAGTAATAGTATCTTCCCCTAGATCTCCCAAGGTAGTAAAGGCCAATGGGCTAAAGTTGTATCCATTGGTTCTACAGATCTCAAGGTATTTGCTACGCTTGCCTTCGATAGCCTTAGACAAAGCATCTCCTGGTGTGAAATACCGAACTCCACCCCCTGCGAAAGGTGACACTACAGTGATGTCGAAGCAAGTGTCACGCCCATCCTCCCAGTTGTAAACTAGAATATCTGCAGGCCGGGAGCTGCCACCGTCTTGTGTAAGAAACCCCAGTGCAGCCTCTACCTTGATGATAACACCAGCACGAAAGCAAATATCCGCAAAGGTATTGCGAACAGTATCGTGACAGAACTTGAGCCCAACCTCGCTTGCACAATGTATAGCATGGTCACCAAAAGCGTCCATTGCTCGGCCACACCCCAAGCATGGCTTATTCTCGACGAAAAGAGGTATTCCCAATCTATAACTAACCACTGCATTGAATTGGCGTGGGCCAATTTTCTGCTCAAGTCCCTCTGCGGGTATGGCGAGTAAATAATCTTGAGCATGAGCTAACTTGTTGCTCTGCCATAGAGTAATGTCGCGTCTGGTCATGTTGTACTTGGATGGCATATCCTTAGTCACCGCAGCAAAGTATAGAGTCGCCAAAGCCTTCATGGGATGGGGGGCAGACTCACTTATGCATTGTGGGGATTCAAGATGGCTAACCTGTACAAAGTTCTCAAAAACCTGCTGGAGTATAAGGCTGTCAGTTGTAACATCAGACTGGCGAAGAACGACGGACTGTAGTTGTTTAGTCTGAAGGGATGAAGCTAGGTAGCAGTACTGCGATGTGTCGTACATGGAGTATATGCCAAGGCCGCCTTCTCTGATGGGTAGTGGCAATTCTGTGTTGGAGAGGACCATATCCAGGGCCATCTCCGGTAATGAGTTGCCGCAAATAGTTAGTCAGGTAGGCGTCATAGGTGATTTGTGCTTCATGTAGAACTTCAGGGGCAGTCATACGCATGGTGAAGTAGAGACGGGAGACACCAGTGCAGTTACGGAGCAACAATAGCTCACTCTGCGGGTCGTCCAAAGTGTGTACTGCTTCAATCAAACGTATGGTCTTTTGCACCCTGCCATTCACCATGTTGCTGCAGTAGTGCGAGTCTAAGCTGACAGGGCCACCGAGGAGTTTCACACCAGTTGAAGGACGACCAATCTCTGCAGGAAAAACGCCATTGTGTGTGCATCTTTCATCTGTGTTTGGCCAAAATATTTATGTTTTCCTTATGTTCAAGTCCAAACCCCTGGCCTTGCCTTCTTGCTGTATGATGTAGAAAGCTTTTGAGACTTCCATTGTGTCGCCAATTACAGTTCCGTCATCAAGGTACCACGCCTGCAAATCTAGTTTACACTCTCTGGAAACCTTCAAAGCAATGGGATGGAGGGTTAAAAAAAAGAGAAGGGGACCGAAAGGGTCACCCTGTTGAACTCCTTGAGCCGACACCAACACGTTAGGGCCATAATACAATCTGGCAGGGGTAGAGTAGCAGAACTCTACCCATCTGGAGATGCTTGAGCAGTGTTCTCTTACCTCCTGTAGCATCGCAGATCTGTTTACTAGGTTGAAAGCATTCCTAAAGTCCACCAAAAGCATAGTCTTAGAAGTGTCGTTGCCTTTCTCCCTTACAATCTTGTTCACAGAATGCAATATGGCCTCTCCACCGCATTGTACACCTACTCCGAATTGATAATCACTTAAGTAAGTGGACATTTCCTTGCTAACAATTGATGCAGCAACCTTTGAAGCAAGTCTTCTCCATATTGTGCCCACTGCTATTGGTCTTATACTCCCATCAGGTTTGAGCAGTGGTGTTAAAGGTGCGCTAGCAATGTATTCGCCCAAATGAGAGGGACACTGACCAGCCAAGAGGAGGTTGATAATAGTTGTTATTGACTGCAAAAGGTCTTCCGCCACGGCAGTTCCAGAGCCACTAAGGGCATCAATGAAGTGTTGGGCGTGTAAACCGTCTCTCCCACAAGCTGTTCCTTTAGGAAAGCTTTTTAGACAACTGAGAATCATACTCTTGTTAGCAACTGCGGGTGGACCTGTGTTGGGGTAAGTGGGCAGTGATGGAGGTGCAGCATAGGGGTGTTTTGACTGCAGTTCAGCAAGAGTTGCTGCATTGGAGGGTGCTACACCTGTGGAGGTGAGAACTCTAATGACAGCAGTGTAGTTGCCTTCCCCAAGTTTTCTTTTACAAAGCTTGACATTAATGTCTTGCTGATTCTTTTTCTTTGGGGGTTGTTTCTTCTTCGTAGCTGCTGTGTGTTTCTCCAGCATACTCTTGATTATAGCCAGGCAGCCAACATCCCTCCAGTTTGCCAAGTCATGGTTGATAGAATTCAGTTGTAATCTCCTTCTCACACCAGACCTAGCTTCAGCACTGTCTTTAGGGGCATAGTTCTGTAGAACACAAACAGGAAAAAGCAGTAACATGACCCAATTGGAGATGTCCATGGGTTGCTGAATAACGTCGTCCATTGCGCTCTTGAATGCCTTAGAGAAACTCAACCTGCAGTTATGGGGAATATACCCGGTGGTGTTCAATTGAAGCCTGAAAACCTTGTCTAGCAGGTCGACGTCTAGTGTACCTTCTGTGTCGTCACTTCGAGGAATTTCTTCATCTGCTTCTTCAAAAACCTCTGCGGGTTTTGAAATTCCATAGATGAGGAAAGATGGAACCCCTTCAATGACCTCTGGTTCAGGTATGTGCACCGGATGATTTTTGCATTTAATCCTCCAGGTATGGGTTTTCATGCACAACGTACACAACCAAAGTTTAGACTGTTGCAGATATGATTCCCAGTAAGTATAGGTTGTGATATTGGTGCTCAGTCTTTCTCTGCAAGTGTCGTCTCCATCACCAGGCATAAAGTGCTTGTCTAGCAGATGTCGTCCCATTGATGTTTTGGCAAAACCCCGATTCTTAACACCATTAGAACATCCATCATATCCTCGAAAGGGGCAGTCTGCCATGTTACTATGAATGTGTTCATAGTAGGGTTATTGATGGGTGTCAGACGTGTTAGGGTTGTGGTTGGGGAGTGGATGTGATCGAGTTCTAGGCATGATTGGTATGTATCAGACATGAAATCACAGTAACCGTCTTCTCTACCAAAAAAAAAAAAACCGTCTGGTTGGTTGTGTGAAATAGGAGAAGAAGATGGTTGATAGTGATATCTCTGTGTAGAGGAGAGTGAGAAGAAAAATTTGATGAAAGAACAGTGAGGAGTTTTGACGTGAATCAGGTGAGAAAGAAGAGATTTCAGTCTCTCCTCCTCCTTATTATTATTATTATTATTTTATTTGAAAAACCAAAATAAGAGTTTTACACGGTGCTGGTGGGGAGCCTAGCAACAAGCTGAGCCCCAACCTCTTTCTGAATAGCCAAACCTATTCTAATGAAGAGGTAATTTCCTACATTTACAGTGGCGTCATGCCTAGCCACAAAATTCTTGATGCGCTTCAAGAAGGACACAGTTTCATCTCCGAGTTCTCCCAAGGTTGTGAAGGCCAATGTACGAGTAGAAAATCTGCATAGGTCCATGAGACACCATATCCATCAGATCTACTCATACATACAGTAACTTCAAACAAGATTCAATGGTTCGAAGACCATTAGAACAATACCGAAGATAACAGAACAGTAATCAAAGGCTCAAGATATAAAAGCAAAGGCTAAATGTATAAAGATTTATCTGTATTTCAATGTCGAGATTACATGGAATATAACCCTAAGGAACCAGAGGAGATACAGACCTAATCCCTCTCTTGCTGCTTAGGTTCTACCCCAAAAAGAATCCAACCCTTACAAAGTTTTCCAAGCTCGCCTTATATAGGCCGAGCTTGGGTGGTTTACAGCTAATAAGACAAAAGACTCAATCGTGGTGGTGTCAGTCCCTGTTGAGTAAGGCGGTTAATTCGGTGGTGCTCTGAGGTTGATTCTGGGACTTCGGTCCTTTGGGGCTGTCCGAATCCTTTCCTTTCGAGTTTTCTCCTCGTTCGTGTATGACCTCTTCTTCTTTGGGCTAGTCCGAGATTTCATTGCTGATCCTCTCGGAGTGGTTAGTCTTCTTGGATGCGAGACATGTGTTCCGAGGGATTTTACCCCCTACAGTTTGCCTCTTTCCTTTCCTTGTATCGAAGATGCGAGGAAAGGAAATTTCTCTTTCTGCCACCTCCTTGTCAAGTATCCCCCCTGCTCGCCAGGTGCAAGTTTTTTGACACGTTCTCCTTGGCTCATGGCTTTTCACCTTCTGACCGGTAGCCCCGGTTTTTCTCCACTATTTAAGTTTCGGTTCTCCCTCTAAAAATCCTTTAGTCTTTTCGTTTTCATCTTTCTTAGCGTCGGCGTTCTTCTTCCGTGAAACCTCAATTTGTATCTTCATGTCAGGTGAACTATCCGCTCCTTTCTTCTTGACCCATTGTTTTAATCTTCCCTTTCTTTCATAAAGTTGGTTTCTTTAGGATTTTTCCTTCTTCTCTTTCTCTATTTTCAAGTTGCCTCTGTTATTTCCGTCCGCCGGCGATATTGCCTTTTCCTATCTGTATTTTCTTTTTCCATGTCGTCTTTTTCCATGATTGAGGCCCTTTCTCTAAGGATAAATGGTGTGGATCCTGATGGAAGGGGCTTTCAAATTGAGTCCCTTGATTCTCCCCGATTGACTCCAGAACTGGTCAGGGAGTATCAATGTAGCGAAGACACACTTGTGGTGACGTTTCATCAAATAACTGCTGGGTTGCTTCTTCCCCTTTATCAGTCTTCTAATCATTTGTTCCTTGAAATCCTTTGTTCTCTTCCTAAACCCCGAGGAGTGATGCAGCTCCCTTGTAGCTCTATTTACCTTATCAATCAGTGGGTTCTTAATTCTGAGAAGAATTCCCCTGCCGGGTCCACAGCGAAGTTCTATTTTACTTCCGAGAACTTCTTTAGGCACTACGAGCCCTTTTTAACTTTAGACAATAAGTTAGCTCCTTGGGGGGTTAGCTTTCGGATGGTGGAGGGCAGCGAGGATATCCTCCCCGAATCTTTGAAATATTCGATGGACGAAGACTGGTCTTCGGAGCCTATACTTCTCAGAGGTCCTATACTCCGAGGCTGGAAGGATTCTGGCCGATTCTTTGTTCGGACCGAGCTTAATGTAGGTCATGAGTTTGAGACTCGACATCTGTTTTCTATTCATTTTTCCGACGAGGATAAGAGGTTATCTCGCTCATTTTCGGGAAAGGGCAAGGATGTCATCGCTGAGCCTTCGGGCAACCTAAAGCGTCCTCGATATAATGAGGAGACTATGCAGCAGGTAACAAATACTCTCTTTTCGTTCCTTTCTGAAGTATTCATACTTGCCTCTATTTGTTTTCTGATGAAGACGGATCCTTATTTGCAGGGACAGCCTTTAGGTGCCCTAAGCCTTAGTCGTGGTCTGATGAATTTTAACTACGGGGGAAATCCCGGAGTTTCACGGCCGCTGAAAAAATCTGTTTTGCAAACGATTCTGAAAGGAGTTCAAACTGGTCGTCGTTCCTCCGAAGGAGACTACGAGTGTTGTCCAGGAAACATTAGCATCAAAGGCGACTGAAGTGGTTATCAAGGAGGTGTGTGCCACAAATCCTCTAAGTACCTCGCCTTCTATCGCCTGCGGTGCCACTGCCTCTGCTATAGTAGTTCCTTCAGCTGCGAGGGCGAACGCTTCTTCGGGGTTTGTTCTTTCGACTTCTTCCGCGTCGAAGGTTGCGCTTAGTGCCTCTGCCTCAGCAATGGTAACTTCCATGAATGTTATTGGTGAGCCTTCTATTCTTTCCACATAGAAGATTGTTACGCCAGTGGACCTCCTTGTTCCCCGAGAGTATGGTTCGTATGTTGAGATGGATTCTTCCAAGGAACTCGTCGCCGGTTTTCCACAAAGTTCGATATTTCCTCCTGCCCCGAGTTATGCTTGTAGATATAGGCAGTCTTATACTGCCGAGAGGTTTAAAGAGGTCTTGTTTGAAAATTATAACCCTAACGAATTTACTACCGAGGTTTCAGCTTGTTTTGAAGCCTATGCCTCGGATCCCGCAGAGCAGCCTTTATATCCGGATTTTTGCAAGAAGCTTGGTGATCTCTTCGGAGGTGACTGTCCTCGTGCCGAATATGATCTTCGCCATCCTCCCTTGTCCTATGAGGAGAGCTTGTCCATTCTCCAGGCGGTGAGTTGTGCTTTTGCTGCCCATGCCGATGTCGCCTGAGCGCTTTGTCAATCTGTCTACTTAGTCTTTGCTGTTTTTTGCTAGGGCGATTATCATGCCACTGGTATCCTGGCTTATAACTTTGATCAAGCTGGTGAGGCCGAGTATCATGAACGAGAGTTTTATCGGATGCAACAGGAGTTGGCTCAGGAGAAAGTTCGTAGTGCTGAGGCGAAAAGACAATCGATATGTAAGTCCCCTGATTCTTTTGTTGTTTTTGGGTGCATTTGTTTGTTGCAGTGTTGCTAAGAACAGATTTGCTACTTGCTTTTGAAAAAAGGCGAGCTGGAAGAGCTCGAGAAAAAACTCCAGGAGGCCAGATTGGCTATTGATCGACTTCGAAATGGTCGACAATCGCCTCTGATTGCCTCAAGTAGCGAAGGCTATTGTAGCGATAGTGCTGTGTTGTTGGAAGAAAGGGATAGAGCTTTAGAAGATGTAAATTATTACAGGGTGAGGAGGCAAGAGGCTGAAAGTCTTTTCGTAGAAGAGAGAAAAAGAGGAGATCAAGCCGAGCGCCTTCTCGAAGAAATTAAAAATAAGAATGCGTTGCTGTCCCGAAAGAATCATTTTTTCCAACTAGATGTGACTCGACTGACGCGAGAGCGAGATGTAGCTCGCTCGGAAAGGTCGGTCAATGCCTCTGGTAGGGTTCTAATTGAAAGGTTAGAGGAGAAAATCAGGGATTTGAAAGTGCAGCTGTCTACACAGAAGAATGTTAATAAGGACTTGGTTACTGAAAATGATGTTCTAAAAAGGAGTTGTACTGACATATGCCGAAAACTTGCTTTGGCAAATAAGTCGAACGTCCAGACTGCTGCTCTTGTTGATGAGTACCGAATAGAATTAGCCAAAAGTGGGGTCATTACTTCTGAGGATGTCAGAAAGAATGCCTCGGTGCCTCGCTTTACTAATCAGCATGAGGTTGCTGAATATATGGTTTTTAAAGAAAGTAGGGAGCTAACCCCAAATTCTTTTTGCTTTCCTCGCATCCTTGGTTGAGTTTTGTCATCCTGTTAGTCTTATGATTTGTGTTTTGTTTTTTCAGGTATCGAAGCTAATTTAAAGAAGCAGGTTGTTGACGCCGAGGTGGCGAGGGACGATGCCTCTAGTCAGCTGGTGACCCAAGAACTATCCGAAGAACGCCAACACTATTGAAAGTAGGGTTAGGCAGTTGACCCAAGAACTATCCGAAGAACGCCAACGCCGCTCTGCTGATTCGGTTAGATTTTCTCAAGAGCTTGAGCTCGAACGCAAGCGTCGTTCTGAAGAAGTGGCAAATCATGCTGAACTGCTATCCAAGGAACGGGAGCTTCGTCTTAAATGTCAGGCGAGTGTGAGGGGCCTGGTGATTGGTTTTGCCCTTGTGCACCATGAGTTAAGACATGGTCAAGCTGTAGAAGAACTTCTTTCCCGATCCGCTCTAACTACTGCCTTTGCCACCAGTATGGCCTGTCGAAAGCATGGTCGCTCCCTTTTCAG
>JAJJMA010292497.1:0-10227 GCA_023529015.1 Papaver nudicaule
CGACAGGTTATCTACGAATAACTCTTGGTAGCTACGTCATTTATGATAAAACTAAGGTTATTTATGTCATTTGCACTCGTCATTTTATCTGTTTCCTTCATATCACGATTTTCTTGCCCTAAAATCTCAGAACTATCTGTTCTTCTAATACTAGATAACCGCTGAAAATCGCGGTGGAGGGCCGACCGAACTCGATTTTAGTCCAATTAACACAAATTCATTGAAATTGGATTTTTTTTTTCTTTAAAAATAGTTGGGGATTGGTATTGCTTGATTATCCAAAAAAATTGGAATGAAAACAATCAATTGGGGTTCAATTGGCTAAATTGAGGTGAAATTGAAAATTCCAATTGAAGACGAATTCTTTCCAATTTGATCATTCTTTTTTGCTTGAACAATAGTTGGGGATTAGTATTACTTGATTATCCAAAAAAATTGGAAAGAAAACAATCAATTGGGGTTCAATTGGCCAAATTGAGGTGAAATTGAAAATTTCAATTGAAGACGATTTCTTTCCAATTTGAACATTTTTTTTTTGCTTAAACAATAATTGGGGATTAGTATTACTTGATTATCAAAAAAAATTTGGAAAAAAACAATCAATTAAGGTTCAATTGAGCCAAATTGAAGTGAAATTGACAATTGCGTTAGTTACAATTAATTGGTGACAATTAATTGTTAGTGACTATTTACATTTAAGTGTCCATAAGAGGTCCTCCCTCCCTTCGGGCCCAAGTGTCCATAAGAGGTCCTCCCTCCCTTCGGGCCCGTTGGGTCCTCCGGTCGGTCGGCCCAATCAACTACCTTTACATCATTTCCTTGATTTTCCTTACCTATAAAATCCTAAGTTTCTTCTCAATTTCGTCATAGAACTACATCAGCTGCTTCATCCTAAGTTAAACAGGTACCCTTTGTTTCCGACTCATCAACTATATTCCCTTATTTCATTTAGACTCACAGTAGCTTAAACTTCTATTATTACATGTAGTTACTTATATTGCAACTCGCCCTCCTTCACTCTCTTACTTCAAATTCGATTAATTTCGTTATTGGTTTGATTGTCTTTTCAGTAATTGTGTTCTAAGTTTTCAAGTTGTAGATGTGAGACCATTTCATTTTCAGGTAATATTATCATCTCTTAAAACTCTTATGCTATAATTTTTTGATGTAATATTTGATGGATCGAAGAAATTAAAATCTGGGTTTTGATTTTTAATTTGTTATTAAATCTGAGTTGTGATTAGTTTGATTAGTTATATGAAAATTTTCATTTTTTTTGATCCAAAAATTCAAAAATTGAAATTACTTTGAGGGCAGAATAATGAGAAATTTGTGTAATGGGAATAAGGTTTTGTTAATTGCTGTGTATACTGCGTAAAAATTTAGTTTTCAGTTCTCTTTACAGAAATGTTTCTTTCAATCTCTTCTGATACCAAATCTTTCCCACCCCCCTTATTTTATTCTCAAATTTCCCTTAAATCTAAAACCTTCACATTTTCTTCACCTAGAATTCCTAATTTATCTTCTCAAATTCATCACAATCACATTTCTGTTCTATTAAGGTACTCATCTTCTAACTCTTTTGGATATTATTAACATCTATGCAATCAAATGTTGGGTTTTTGGTAATAATTTTAATTTCTGCTGATTTTTGAGTCCAGTTCCCTCCCTTTTATCATCATGTTGATAGAAACTGGATTTCTTTGCTTTCCCACAGATGAGGTTCCACATGTGCAAACTGGTCCCCTCCAAGAATTTAGATTATGATTAGAGTATTGGGATCGCTAAAGCTCCTGACAGGCAAGCTACTCTTTTCATTATTCCTTAGATACTCGCCTATTGCGTTTGTTATGTAGCTTAGGTCTGTAGTTGTGAAATTGGTATCTGCATGCTTGGGTAATTACATTAATCCAAGGGTTCCCGCATATCCTATCAATTAGAAGTGATGCTTTGGATGAGTGTGCAAGTTTCTCTACATTTCAGTCAAAGAAGCTTAAACTTCGTGATGTTAAATTACAGTGGTTTCTTTTGTTCTTGTTGTTCATTTTTCACTTTTATTATGTCATAAATTTTTCTTGATGAGATTACAGAGCTAAATTGCTTATTACAGGACGAAAGAGTTATGTCGGGGGATATCCTTCTGCCGGGTGTGGCATGAACGTGGCCAAGTTACATGAGAACGTTAACAATTAGCAAGAGAGGTCTCTGATTATTAACAATTGTCAAGAGAGGTCCCTGATTCAGGTACTGTTATTTGCTCCATCTCTTCGAATTATTATTATATAAGCAAATAGTACTATAAGTTAAGACTTCTCTTTAAAGATCATCTGTGATAACGATAGGACTTAGAAGATTATACAGGAACTAAAATTACTTTCAAATAGGAAATGGTAGTTGCCCAAGGCCAGAACTGGATAAAAGTAAACATGATCCAAAATCAAATAAATATAAATAATTTACAATAAGACTTCTGGATAGACGATGTTAGTTGTCTCCATGTTATCCATTCCGTTCTCCGGTATTCCTGTTATTCTCTTTGCTGCAGTGCATCTAGATAGAGCAACATATAGTTGTCCGTGGCTGAACACAGGGGTCCTTAAATCTATTCCTACATGTGTTACAGACTGTCCTTGTGATTTATTAATCGTCATTGCATAAGCCAGTCGAACAGGAAACTGACGCCTTGTCATGTTTACATTTACTTCTGACACCGATGGTTGAAATGAGATTCTTGGAAGCATCACCTTTTTACCCGCTTTGTGTCCGGTCAAAATTTTACCCTGGATCACGCGTTTATCACACTTGGTAACTATTAGCCTAGTACCGTTGCAAAGCCCATCTAAAGGAGCAAAGTTCCTTATCAGAATAATCGGACAAC
The DNA here is from genome assembly GCA_023529015.1 of Papaver nudicaule. NCBI lineage: Eukaryota > Viridiplantae > Streptophyta > Magnoliopsida > Ranunculales > Papaveraceae > Papaver > Papaver nudicaule. Next base: position 2,879 of record JAJJMA010292497.1, read on the forward strand.
CAATCTTCACATCCAGTTTGAATGGAGGCATCCCTGGCGGGTTTAGATCTTGAAGAAATTCATTAGAACAATTTGGGATTCTTCCGCTTTCATCTGGATTTAATTTATCTGCAGCAAAATAAGTGAATGTCTCTCCTTGCAAAATATTCAATGCTTCTGTGTTGATTTTATGAACATCATCATTTCTTGCCGAGAGAATGATTCTCTCGGCCAGCTGTTCCGGTGATACTCCTTTGGGTGTTCCAAGACTTGGATACAATTTGGAAATCAGCTCGTTGACATTTCCACATTTTTGCACCGATGACGGCAGCACAACCATTTCTTCTTGATTTGTTCCAACCTAACAAATTTGTCAAATTGAAATTAGATATCTTTCTGCCTATACATTTTTCATCTGTATCTACTTGATAGAACTGAAAATTGAAAAAAAAAATATTACCTCGAGCAAGAACTTTGCGAAATCTATGTTTTCCGGCTGGCATTGATCAAGACGCATGTTCTGGTCAAGCGTTAATACAGTTATGTCATTCCATAGTGAAGATTTTCTTACACATGCTCCAACAACTTCTGCGCGACCTCCATTTGGTATAACTGGCAGAGTTTGTCGGAAGTCTCCTCCCATAACAACTGTGAGTCCTCCAAACGCTAACTTGTTCTCAAATATGTCCTGCAGTGTCCTGTTAACTGCTTCTATACAGAATTTGTGCTGCATTGGAAGTTCGTCCCATATAAGTAACTTTGCCTCTTTGAAAAATTTAGCTTCTTTCTTTTGTTTTGGAATATTACACACACTGGTTTCGTTGACCTCAAAGGGTATTTTGAATGTTGAATGTGCGGTTCTCCCCCCTGCCAATAGTAGTGAAGCAATGCCCGATGAGGCAACAGCTATCACTATATCTCCCTTCAAACGACAACTTGCTGCTATTGTATTGTAGAGGAATGTTTTCCCAGTCCCTGCACTGCCATTCAGGAAAAACGATTTGCCATCTCTATCATTCACCGACTTCGTTATTGCATTGTATGCTGCCTGTTGTTTGACATTTAATTTGTCAATGTCGCGTTGAAGCTCAGTTCTGTTTATTGCAGACTGAAGTTGTTTATGTTCTCTCATTAATCTGTTGCCAACTATCTCACCCCATTTTCCCCTTGGTTTGGGCATTGTTGAATAATGTTTCAGCTTCTTCCCGAATAAACGCAGTTTTTTGTCTAGTAGGTACAATCCATAATCCATGACTTGTTCGTCTGTTGGATTTTCAATGCCGAAAACTGTTCTCAGTTTATGATGAAGGTCGTCACACAAACTCATCCAAAACTTCTCCCATAATATCTCTGGCTCAGTTGGGTTGCATTCCGATAAAATCATTGCGAAAAGTTTTCTCAGCTGACTTCCTGTTTGCATTACCACTGCCTCTTCAAGACACTGTAACCATTCTCCATCATCTTCCAGGAGTCCAAGTGCTATGCACGCTTTCTTAAAAGTAGGATGTAATACATTGTTCACTGTCCTCAAAGTCTCGAATGATTCTGCGCCTTCTACTACGGTCAGCAACAACCGCAGATAAAACAGTTCTCCAGCGTTGGGACTTACCCAATACATCCTTGCGATTGCAAAACCCCTTTGTCTGATTTTCCACTTTTTTTCTTGCTTGAGCCAAACGAAGTGTTGTGGAAAATCTTGGTAAGTATATCCAGGAGTGTCTGGGTTTTCCTTGTAATACTCAAAATAGGCCATTAAAGTTGACTTAAAGTTCTCAGCCTTTTCCGACACAGCCTCTATCGATTGTTCTTGTTCAAAAACGATCCAGTGCTGACCTGGCAAATGTACTGCCAGCCTTTGCACATTTGGTACCTCTTGGTGCATTGAGTGACCATACAAATGCCATGCTCCTTCGGGTGGGCCAATGTACCTACCATCAATGTACTCTTGAACCTCATCCCTTGCACCCACAACCATTGTAATTCGATCATGTCCTTTATAGATGTATTTATGTATGTACTTCACAGCTCTCAAACCTGCACAGACTTCGACATTTATATGACAGTTGAACATTCTTGTTAGGTGTGGATTGTACGGAACGACGTCAATATTGTATGCTTTACGTCCACCACGCACAATAACTTCTCTTCCATCATCTCTTCGACGATAGACTGGGTATCCTCCATCATCTAAACATGTAGCATCATTATAATTCTTGGGATATTTTTTCATGCATTTTCCTTTTCTCATGCAGGGAGCTCCTGGATTTCTATCACCACATGGTCCATGTACCATGCACTTCCGCACCGTCTCGAATAGAATTGGATCTGCTTCCTTGTCGGGAAATTCTGCTGAAACATATCTATCTACTTGTTCAACTGTACGTATCTTTTCAGATTTTTCCAAAAATATCAGTGCATGCATATGAGGCAGACCACGTTTCTGGAATTCGATTGTGTACACACGACCAACAACCTCTCCAAAAATTTTCTTTTTGATTATTTCGTCCATTAGTGCCTTCCTTTTTAATTCAAAAACACGTGCGACTAAATCAGGACGGTCGGATGCATGTTGATGTGGGAAAAGCTCATCTCTGATCTCCGGCCAGTTCGGATTTGCAGTCATTGTTAGGAAAATATCTGGATGATGGTTAAAACGTGTAATCGCCATTGAATCTTGATATATCTCAAACATGTACCGTGGACTCCCAATGAATGAAGATGGTAAAATGCATGGTTTGCCTCCTTGTGCAGGCTTTATTCCTGCATTTTTCATTTCTTTTATTCCTTTATATTGATCTGAACGCAGTTTATCTTGGCTGAACCTCAAATAATCCAAACGATTTTGCTCCGTAGAAGCCCACGCATCTACTAAAAATTCCTGGAAGAGTTTTCCTGCTCTTAAGATTGTTGAATATTGTGACACCCGTTCGAAAAGTAGATAACTGAAGTATTGCATTTGGCTTATAGATGCAACTTCACCCTTATCCCTTTTGTCTTCACTTGAAGATGAGTCTGCGTTCTTATCTTTTTCTACATTGCACTGTTTTCTCTTATCCTTTCTCACATCGCATTGCTTCAGATCTACGTTCCATCCTAACTCACCGTATGGGAATAATAAAACATAGTGTAAAGGTAGGTATGCAGGATGACACTCATCTATTCTTGTGTAACCATCTTCTCCCCTTAGGTACAGTAGAATATCACGCGGTCCCGTTGGTGTAATACCTTCCTTTTCTGGTATGATTACAGACACTTCCTCCGCTGTCGGTAGATTGTAGCGTCTTTCGTCAGTAGATTTGCTGAAATGCAGAGAAACTGGCACACTTTTCTGAGGTGAATCATTCTGTTTTAAGAGCTCATTAGCATGTAGATACTTTGGATAGAATGCATTGTATTCCAAAAGTGTATTCTGAATTATCTTGAGGACTTCTTTCTCCAGGTCCGGATTTCTGTTTTCCCTTACAGTTAATGCTTGAGATGGATCATAGATGTACAGCTGAGAGTAAATTGGATCTTCACCTTTTTTTGGATCTAGAGGTCCACTCGTATGTCGTAGTTCTCCGTGTATTAAAAAACTCTGTGGACCTCCTCCTTGTGGCACCCTTGTATCATATTTGCATCCGAGACTGGTATAGGCATTTGCTGCATTATATTTTCTAATATTCTTCCTAAAGAGGTTGGAACGGTCGTCACTTCCGTCGTACAATTGTCTTATTGCCGTAGGTGGTTCAAGCGGAGGTGGTAACTTTACTTTTCCTTTGTGACAGCATGTACCAAATGTCGGGTGCTTGAAGGATGAGTCACTTAATTTCTCATCGATCCAATGCAATGCTCCACAACTCGGGCATTCAATGTCCATTCTGCCAAGGTAATGTCTGCCTTCTGTATTCCTTATGGGTTTCTTATTCACTGCTGTAGACGTAGATATTATTTCTATATCACTGTCATCGTCTTCACATGAGTCGTAATAATCACTGTACTCATCGGAGGAAATGTCTGCTGTTGGAATAGACCTATTTAAACATCAAGGAAAAATACACTATTATTAAAACGAAATCAAATTAAATTTTCTGAATTGAGAGAAGTGCTAGAATTAAAATAATACATTTCAATATCACCCGTGGTGGATGTAACGCAATTTGGTCGTTCTATATGTGATTGTGATGGCGCTCTTTGTCGTTTTCTCCGAGTACTCTAAAGTGAAACCAAAAAATCTTATTAAGAGCATGTGTTATAAATTCTAAAGCATAAATATATTATTATGGTTTTATTACTCAACTTGCCTCTATTTGTATTGCTTTTTGTTTCCCTTTCTGTACTCGTTCTTGATCTTGCATAACCTCATTTTGATCATTGTTTATCCCATCTTGCCGGCCTCGACTTATAAGCAACTTCTCTTTTTTCTTTTCTTTTTCACTTTGACGACGTGCTCTTTGCGCCAAGGATCGAACCTGTCGTGCATTGCAATAATGTTACGTTAATGTACGATTTTCAGTGTGTCTATTCTATCTGGGCATCCTGTAAATATACCAACATGTGCATTTGGGCTTAGTTGCATAATCTTACCGTGGATATATCTTTTTTTGGTCGTCCATTTGATTCTCTTATGCGTCTCGCTTGTTGACTTAAGCGCATTCTTTCCTGTTAAATCAATTAATGTAGATGTTAGCTATTTTCTGCAAGGAATTTAAAAACTTACGATGCATATCTAAAATTTTATAGAAGAATATTACTCTAGATGGCTCGGTGTTTGGTGTTCCACTTGATTCTCTTGTGCACCTCTGTTGTTGGCTTAATCGTAGCCTTTCCTGTTAATTCAGGTTAGCGCATTAGATGTGTGTAGCAGGGGATTCTCAAAATTAAATTGTACAACAATAAGTATGTAGGAATCATATGGCATATATTACTTTGGTTCTTTGTATTACAAATTGGTTATTTTGTTCATCGCTGCTTGAATCCTCGATTAACTGCGAAGATTAATTAAGATGAGATTCATAATTAAATTTATTTCCAATCTCTTATATGTTTAGTACTCCACTTACATGATTATAACTGGGCTGTGCTGTCTGACAAACAGGTTGCAAAAGAGTTTGGGGGAGCCTCCTCCTACCAACAGGTCTTAATACAGTCTGTGGTGGTCTGAAAAAAACACAGTATCAGTTAACATCATGAATCTATTTTAAGTTGATGTAAAACATGTTGACTGTGAATGATACAGTCTGCAAAATAGATGTCAACGACGTTTAAAATAGACCTGCTACAGTACCGTGACTGTATGTAAAACAGATGTTATGAATCTCTATTTTTTTGGTATTCGAGATGTTACGAATCGAAATCCTTAGCAACTGAAAGAGGGTCTAATACACAGACAGAGTTGTTCGTAATAGATGTTTAGAATCAACATGTGCAGCAGCTCAAAGAGGGATTGAAATGCTGAAATAATCGGCTGAGATATCGATTAACAACATGCACAACTCAAAGAAGGATTGAACACAGTGATTACCTCATATCCAACCTATTAGTTTTGTCTTCGCTATCGGTGGCGCTCAATTTTATTGAGTTAGGTTTTGGCGTTGCCTGGTACTTATACCCGGATAGCTTGCTTGGGATTCACGAAAGGAGAACAATCGAGTAATAATCGAGTTATGGGGAGAGAATTCTAATTATTGGCGAAAAGACGGGAACAACCCCCTTGGGGCGTGCGGAAAGACCAAAGAGGGTATAGGCGAAATAATAATTCTACACGGGTGGTCTGTTTTCAGTGAGTCGATGAGCTATAAATCGTTTAGCGAGTCAAATCGGTTTATGTGGTATACATACACACCCTTCTTCCATATAATATAGACTAGGTATCACCCCGGCCTATGGCCGGGGCGCAACCTTTTGTTACCAATTTGATATTTGTAATGGTCATTCCCATATAAGGTTTGTTGATTCAATTTCTTAAGCATATTTTGTCCTTACATTCATATGTTGAGGTTGAAAACAAACATCTACAAATAAAAAAAGAAGCAGTAGCTAAAAGAGAAAAAAGAATACATCTCTGATGATCAATAAAAAAGAGTAAATAGAACCATGGCTATCTGAACAACTTACGGGTACATATATGGACGTTAAAAAACAATACTTAAAATCGAAAAAGAAGTGAAAAGAGAAAAACAATACCCTAACCCATGGCCCAACGGGTTCAACCCAGCCCGCCAACCCCCCTGACACGTGTCACTTATACAGTAATCTGGGTCCCCATGACCCGTATCCATTAACCGACCCGTCAACCCACTTGACCGACCCATTCACCGATCTAACTCGCTGGTTCGGTCTGACTCATTGAGTCAGAAGCTGACTCGACTGACTCGGTCATCTTCAACCTTTAGAACCCTAGAAAAACAGCCCCAACTACCTAAATTTCGAGGGCTATAACTAATTCAATTTTGATCCAAATGAAGCATGTTATATATGAATAGAAAGCCTGAGAAGTGTATTCCAACTTCATGTTCTGAGAAAAATAAAATAAAATTCCTATGGGCCTAGAGATGGCCTAGAACCGGTCACCTCAGTGCTGTTTTCTCTCAGATTTCCAGATTTACATCATGTTACTAAAATGGCCGCCGAAAATTCATTATAGCTCTAAATGAAGCAAACTCGGTCTCAAATGAAAGCTAAGAAGTAGACCCAGATATTTCATGTTGAAATCGAAAATCAATAAAATATATAGGTTGATGATATTTGCGTTTGCAAACAGGGCAGTATACACATATTATCATGATTATCATGTTGGCTAAAGGCTCCACAATTCACAATCACGTGTATTTTGCTCCCTTTTAATGGGAATGGGACCCGTAAATGATTGTTCTTTCTCTCTGTGTTAGAAAAAATGCATCCTATTTGGGCCGAAGAGTGTTATGAAAAAATGGTTTAGACGGGGTCATGGCATAATCTTCACGTTTGCCTGTTTGCAATTCCGGCATTAATTCCCAAATTTAGGGTCCATATAAAGGGAAAGGTGGGAATGGGACCCGTAAATGATTGTTCTTTCTCTCTGTGTTAGAAAAAATGCATCCTGCATAATCTTTGCCGTTTAATCTAAAACGATCTCAACCGTTGAATGTCTCAAGACAAACACCATTCTTCCTTAGAATATTGATATGGTATGGAAGAAAATAAATCTTGACATTTAAAATAAAATACTTTTTATAGAAAAATATTTATTAATTTATGCCCGGCCTGAAATATTTTATGCCCACTCAAATGCTAAGCCTACCGGGCTTGCTCGATGTACAACCGAGGGTGCAAAGAAACTGTAAGAATAGAAGGACGTTTCTTACAGGGGTGTATTGGATCAGGATTTATTTGGATATTTAATTGTCCTC
>JAJJMA010292498.1:0-11998 GCA_023529015.1 Papaver nudicaule
TATAAGCTCAAACTGCCAGCCCAGTTAGCCAACCTGCCATTCATCCTGCCAGCCTAGTCCAGCAGTCCATATTGTCAACAGTCAACGGAGGAAAGTCAACCACTGGTCAAAGATGGTCAAAGTCAACCGTTGACCGGAGTCAGTCAAAGTCAGTTGCTGGTCAAGAAGGGTCGAAAACAACTGTTGACCGAATTTGGTCAAAGTCAACCGTCGGTCAAAGTTGGTCAAAGTCAACTATCGGTCAAGGCCAAAGTCAACTGTCAGTCAAGTCAACTATTCCGTGCAGACTGGGCCAGAACCACTTTTGGAGAGCTAGAGGAAGGTTCCAGAAGTTTCCAGAAGCCTTGCTGCCCAAGATACTTGCAGAGTCAAAATTAGGGTAGAATACATATTTTGTAACTGTATATATAGAGGGGACATAAACCCAGAAAAGGGATCCCAACTCCACCATACAGAAATCAGCCACAAGATGGCAACCCTAGAAATCTGTCTCCTCCCTTCCAAAACCCTAAATTCGTTGTACCCTGATAATCAATAAAATATCACTCCCCAAGGGGATTCACCCGTGGATGTAGGCACAACAGTGCCGAACCACGTAAAATCTGTGTCTTCTTTATTTTCGTGTTTATGCATGTTTTATATCATCATCAGCAATATTCGTGTTTTGTATGAGAATTGATATTCCCGTACAAACACTTACTCTCAAAATGGGAAAACTGCTTAAGCTCTTACTCCTTATGGGAATCACCCTCTCAAGAAAAATATTAAGGTTTGCATATTGGTTGTTGTTTACAAGCCTCTTCCTACTGGTATTCCTTTGATCACTAAGGGTCGTATACAACCCTTCCTTATTGAAACTAGGTGTATGGCAGTCCCAAGATTCTACTTTACCTCATGTCGTATCCTAGATCATAAGGAGGAGAATTGTTCCAGATTCACAAATAAGAAGAACATTATTATGGGTACTTCTAGCCAATCTTCTAGTAAAGTTGAGGTTGCTGTTAATAGAATGGACATTGGTATGCCTAGTACTTATGCTCCACCAAGTGATGTTGATACTTATATGATTAAGGTGGTTGATATATCGAGTTCTCCTGATACTAAGGCTAGGATTCAGAAGAGAGGAAAAGTTGTTATGAGTGCTGGTAGTCCTTCTGAAACAGCAGAAATGATTCAATGGAAAGAAGTCAATTTGGGTTGGTTCTCTGCCAGGCCAAGAACTCTTACTATCTCTGAACCAAGAACTCAATCTGTTGGGCCGTTTCTACTATTAATGGGCTTCCAATTGTGTACAAACAGGCGGTTACAATCCTTATTTTCTCTACTACTAGCTCTCCGGCTATCTCTATTTGTGTCTTGAAATCGATCTCTACTCATGTTCCAGTTAATTCTGAGTCTATTAACTGTGTGGTTTCCAGAAAATTTAAGAGTATTCCTTCTAGCATCAAAAGCTGTCCATCAAAGGTTCAATCTGAATCAGAGATTATTGATCTTCATGATGTTTTAGGCAATCTCAAAAGGAAAGTTAATCCTCGTTGTGAGGCTAGAAAGAGGCCATGTGTGCTTAAAAATGTTATTTTTAAACCTTCGGAACCATCTATCCCAGCTCCTGTCCCTGATACTGAACCTGATTTCATTGCTCTATGTCCCCCGATTACCAAATTGGGCACTCTCCCTGCTGAGGATCATCAACAATCTTCTCCCACTACCTCTTCTTCTCACCAGCTTACCTTTCCTTATGAGTGTGAGTACAGTAGAACCTCCATATATTGATACTCCATATATTAATAACCTCTACATATTAATAAAAAATCATGGTCCCAACTTGGGACCAGTTATAAATAGTAATAACCTCTACATTGTAATATCAATGCGTTTTTTTAGTTCCACCTTAACTAATTTACCTCCATATATTAATAATTGACATTACATAGGATAAATATATATCTTATTGAACTAAATTTTACGATGAAATTTTTTTTTTTCTAGAGTTGTTTGAGAAAATGAAGTAATTTTTTGAGTTGTTACCGCATCTTTTAACTTGCGGAAGCGCAATATCTCGTCAACATGGACACCTTCTTGTTAAATCCAAAATATTTCCGGCTTGCCAACCATGTTCAAAGCTTCTTGGCAAGAAACTTTTGGTATTTTCGTATCATCTATACCATTTAATACAAGTGTAAATACGTACATTGAATTTTTAAAAATTCATTTTTTCTTATGTACCTCTCTATATTAATAACCTCCCTATATTAATAATTTTTGGGCTGCCCAAGAATATTAATATATGGAGGTTCTACTGTACCAGGATAATCCTTCTCCTCCGTCTGTTGCAGCAGTTAGTCAAGACTCTACTCATCATGCTGCCCCATTGAACCTTTCAAGTTCTCAAGGAGCTCATACTAGTGGTGGTTCTTTTAGCTCAAATGTTATTGGTGGTACTACTTCAACCACTCAGGTACATTTTAATTCTCTTTCTGACCCAATTTCATCTAATAATGCTACTGCCCATGTGATGAATGATGAATCTCATGTTAATAATGTCAACATGATTGTATGGAATGCTAGAGGCTTTAGGAAAAATCTGCTGGCAAAGAACTCTCTATGCTTCTAAAAAATACAAACCCGGATATTGTGTTTCTTAGTGAGACTAAAATGAAGAATGGTGATGCTGCTAAAAAGATGAAAAATCTGGGTTTCCCTTGTGCTTTTGAAGTTCCATGTGTTGGTAGGAGTGGGGGTTTAGTGCTTGCCTGGAAACAAGAGATTGGTTTGTCTATTATCTCATCTAGCTCTAGGGGTATCTATTGCACATCTAATGACATTATTCACTCTAAGTGTAACAACCTAAAATCCCATGGGTTAGATCTTAGGCTGTACACTCAAATATTATGCACAAACATACATCATATCATGGATTCAATAGATAATAAGGAGTTAAAGGTTAGAGATACTTGATAAGAGGTTTTACTTGGTTCGCCCTCCAAAAATGAGGACTACATCCAAGGGTTTTCACTAGTATAAACTTGATTACAACTCTCACCTTGCCAATCTTCTAAGTTTGATCTCACACTATGAACCCTAATTTCTGTCTTGGGCTAGGGAGAGCAAGTAGATACTTTTCCTCTCTCTAGACCAAACCATGAAATGTCCAACCCCTCTTTCAGGGGGTTCTCTCGCTATTTATAGAGGATTACAAAGTGCTATACAGCTAATACAGACAAATCACATTCTGACGCTAACTTGTCTTCATTCGCCGACACAGTACGTCGCCGATGTAGTATTTCACCCATCTGATCTTGGCGGGCAAGTCTTCTCAAGGATAAGGATTGCTGACGAGGTTTCCACTGAGTCAACAAGTCAACTCTGACAATCTATCCGTTCTGACGAGTAGTTAATGCTCACCTACTTCTCAACTACCTTCGTCGTGACACCCTTAACCCCGCTGATGATACTTATCCCGCCAATTCCTTCTGCATTTCTCGCCGATACTTCTCATCTTAGGATGCTTCGCCCCAAGCTTTTCCAATGATTCCATACTTCACATAAGTAATCTTCCTGATACACTTTCACCCCTAGGATGCTACTACTATGTAAAGGCATTTTCTACCCTTACAGATTTGCACAAGATGCCTTGCGCGATAGGTCTCCTAGGTTTCCAAGAAGAGGTGCTTCCGGCGAGGTGGTTAATAGACTCGCTGATTCATTCTCCAAACTACTTTCGTTGGAAGAAAAGGGCAATCTGAACTCCCTCTATTACGAAGCTATGCTGAAGTACTCTACCTCTGGCTTTTCCCATTCAAGAGACTTGTCTTCTGTGGCTCATGATTTGACTCCTCAAGAGCACTTTACCATGGCCGCTGCGGTAATTATTTTCCTGGTACTTTTCTTTACTAGAAATATACCTTATTTTGCTGAATCTTCTCTTAATTTTTGCCTCAGGGGTTTCAACATTGACTGAGTCTTATTGATACCTTTGAGGCGCAAAGTGATAAAATACACTTCTTGACCCGTGAAAACAAGGATCTTGAGCGCCAACTGAAGGAGAAAGAAGCGGATGTAACAAAATGGTTGAATGCTAGCATCAAGGACTCCAATGAACGTGATGATCTTCAAGGTAATCCTTTCTTATCCTTTGTTGTGAATTACGAAATTTCTCTATATTTATAGTCTTTCGCCAAAACCCTTAGATCTTGCCCCTTCCAAGGTTGCCAACAGCATTCTGACACCCGACTGAAGCGAGTTGAAACCGAGATAGATAACTTGGCGAATGCTAATGCTAAGCAGTGCAATTTTCTGTTTGGCCAGGCTAAGACTATTAAGTGGTACTGCCGAGAGTTAGATTATGTTAGTGAATTAAATGTTAACCTTGATAATCTTCTCAAAGTTTCCCAAGCCAACGTAAGATGGATTAAAAGTGAGCGTGACAACGCCCGTCGCTTAGCAGAGCTTAATAACAAGCGAAAAGAAGCCGCCATCGTGGATCATATGAGAGCAAGCTCTTTACGCCTGGAGGAGAAGGCAAGGGGTGATAAGCTTGCCTCTCTCCTTAATACCGCAATTTCTGAGAGAGACTTCGCCCAGCAAGAAATGCAAAGGTGGAAAGATTTTTCCAAGATTCATGGTGACAGGGCTAGGGAGCTCAATGATCAGCTAATGTCCCAACTGCAGCAAGTGGCCAATGTGACTGGTTCTTCTGTTAATACTAAATTTGAGTCCCATCTGCAACTCCTTGGAGAAGCCCAGACAGGCGCTTGTAGGCACATGAGCGAATTGGAAGGTAGATTCCTAGGATACTTCTCCGTCGTATCTTTATGTTGCCTCGGTTCCTGACCACTTTACTTTATTTTTCTCAGAGCGGGTTAAACAGCTGGAGAACGAGTTGGAGAAGCGAAACAAAGTTGTTGAGGATCACAAACTCTGTAGAGATACCATTTCTGATCTGGCTGGGAAGCTTGCTCATCACAATGGCTGTGAGGAAAGGTTGAATCAGGCTTTGGAGGAACATCGCCAATGCCCCAACCAGATCGCCGAGCTGAATCTTCAACTTCAAGATCACAAGAAGTGCCAAGCTAGTATTGCAGGTCTTGATAGCAAGGTGAAGTATCTGGGGAAAATCCAAAATGGACTCCAGGCTGATTTGAGTCAGGCCCAAAAAGATCTCCAAGCTAAAGATGCCAAGCATAAGGAACAACTTCTTCTAATGGACTTCATCGTCGTTCAAGAGTATGTGAATGAAGAATACCCCAAGTTGAAACTCGACATACCTGCCAAGTATGCCATTGCTCCTAAACCTCCCGCCGTAAAGGAGGTTGTAGACTGTGATCAAGACGGCGAGGGTTCTGGGTCTAGTGGAGAAGAAGAGAATGTTGAAGAAGAAGAAGCAAATGAAGAAGAAGAAAAAGAAGAAAGCGAGGAAGAAGAAGAAGAAGAAGAAGTGAATGAAGAGGAGAAAGAGGGAAACAAAGGAAAGAGTAATGAAAACAGCAGGCCTGAAGAGATCACGACGACGAACGAAGAGGAGAAGAACCTTGGCGGTGAATGCCGAGTTATACCTCCTGCCCAAGAGAATATTTCAGCCCCTGTAGCTCAAGATGATGAAGCGTCCATCCCCTTTGCAGATCCACGATGCTGAAGTAGAAAAGAGCAAGGAACCCCTTCTTATGATTTCCACCTTCTTTTTTATGTTTTCGCTATTTCCCTTTGAACACTATCGTCTCTCATTTTGACTATTGCCACAAGAATGTTGTTTTTATGTTTTTCCTTTGTCGCCTGTGTATGATTTTCCTTTGTTAATTGAACGTGCTATTTTTGTGTTTGTCTTCAAATTCTTAACTTTCCATTGAGTGAAGTCATGTGTTTGTACCGCCAACAATTTCATACAGAGCCTAGGTTAACACCCCAGCCGTATCAATTACTTGTGCCCGTCGGCGATCTAATATAAGTTGTTTGGGTCGCCCAGTAGGCGTATTGCACTGTAGCTTTCACCAGAGGTGATGCTACGGTGTAGGCTAATTAACACAACGGCTCTCGCCGATGTGATGCTACAGAATAAGGTCTTAGTTTCCAAACACTTACAGACCAACAAGTAACACGACTGGCCTTACAGCTAATCCTGGGTCGGTCTTACCATTACAAGGAGGTTATTCACTTCAATGAAGCAAACAAGCTTTTATGCTTTGTACTGAGAGCCTTTGGCTTCATTTATTAATTTGGGCATTATGCCTTTGGTGATGGCGTTTGGCCTTAGTACCTGATCATGGTTTTCATGTGGCTTTATTGCCTTATAATTATTTTGGCATTTTGCCTCAGTAGGTGGCTTTGTAGCCTGATAACGGGCATTTTTGCCTCAGCATATTATGCTCTTATTGCTTTAGCGAAGCCTTTAAGCCTTAATCGCCAATGTGGTTAGAATATTCAGCGAAAAATGTAGATGACACTATGATTTGTCAACGGGGTTCGGTGCATGATAGCAAACCTACGTCCCCGGATCTTATTCGCTGTTGTTTTACATTAGCTAATAAGACTTCGATCTTGGGTATTATGCCCGCCCAAGACTTCGGATTTTACATTATTCCCTTCAAGGATAGTATTTCTTGATGAATTTGGCGTTCCAAGGATTTTCTAGTTCCACGCCATGCTCATCAATCAACACATAAGCTCCGCTTCCAGCTACTCTCTTAACCACATAAGGGCCTTCCCATACTGGTTCCAACTTCCTGCATCCCTTTCGCTGAGATGGGGGAATTTCTCGAAGGACCAACTCGCCTGGCTGATATTCTCTTGGGATCACTCGCTTGTTGTACTCTCTAGACAGTCGGCGATGATAATTTTCCATGTGTGTAAGAGCGATCAACCGCTGTTCTTCTAAATCATCCAGCTTGGCTAAAATCAAGTCAGTATTTAGATTTTTCTCCCATGCCTCATGCTTTGTAGTTGGTAGGATTACTTCAGATGGGAGTATTGCTTCAGCACCATAAGTAAGTAGGAAAGGAGATGCTCCAGTTGCTTCTCGGACAGTAGTCCTGTAAGACCATAGAACATTATGTAAATGTTCATACCATGCTTTTTTATGTGTCTCCACCCTTTTCTTCAGCCCCATTCCAATAGTCTTGTTGGTGGCTTCTGCTTGTCCATTACTCTGAGGGTATAATGGAGTTGATTTTCCCAGCTTGACGCTGTAATTAGCGAGTAGCTTTCTGATGTTATCACCGACTAGCTCCTTTCCATTATCAGTACATATCTCCGCTGGTACGCCGAATCTGCAAAATATATTCTCCCAAATGAATGTGAATACTTCTTGTCCTGTCTTTTTCTTGATAGCTTTGGCTTCACACCACTTGGTAAAATAATCAGTCACCACAATGATGTACTTTCGTTGTCCAGAGCCTGGAGTCCAAGGTCCAATTATGTCAATGCCCCATTTGGCAAAGGGCCAAGGGCTGAGCACTGAATTTAATGATGTTCGTGGCGCTTTAATTCTTCTTCCATACAATTGGCATGGTTTACATCGGCGAGCATGTTCTTTGGCATCACTATTCATCCAAGGTCCAATAGTACCCCTGCATTCTAACTTTTAATGCTAGAGCTCTATGACCACTGTGATTCCCACAGTCTCCTTCATGGATTGCTTCTAATAACTTCTTGCCTTCTTCTCTTGATACACAACGCAGCAATGGTCCAGAGAATGACCGGCGATACAAAATTCCATCTCGGAGCTCATAGTTCGCCGATCTGCTAATGATTTGATGGGCTAAAATTTACTTCCCTGGTAGCGTAAGGCGGTCCAAATAGTACCGTATCGGCGTTCTCCAATCTGTCTCTGCTGATTCTTCAGTGTTTGTTGCCAACACCTCTTTTTGTTCTCGCTCCTCTACCGAAGATTGCTTCACTCTTTCAATAGCCATGGAGGGGATATCAGGATTTGTCATTATTGAAGAGATGAAAGCCAAAGCATCAGCATGCCTGTTATCCTTTCTGCAGATGTGGTGAAACTTGATACCCGAGATCCTCTGGGCATACTCCCTAGCAAGTTTTAGGTACTTCTGCAGAGACGGGTCTGCTGTCTGATATCGTCCCGAGATTTGGCGAATCACTAGCTGAGAGTCACTTGTCAGTCTAACATCGTTGATGCCCATTTCAATGAGTATTCGCATGGCGTGGATGACCGCTTCATATTCTGCCTCATTATTTGTCGCTGAGAATTCCAGCCTTAACGAGTGCAATATCCTGGCTCCTTTCGGCGAGGTTAGGACGATTCCTATTCCTTTTCCTTCCTTATTTGATGAACCATCTACATACACCTCCCATCCATTAGGACTGCATTTCAATAGGTCGGGCATCTCATTTTCTCGCTCATCCAGAGAGAATGGGATTTCTTCTATCTCCTCTTCTTCATCAATTGGAAAGTCGGCGAGGAAGTCTGCGATAACCTGAGACCGCTGTGCCGTACGTATTTCATATTAGACGCCGAACTGCTCAATTTGCTGATTCCACTTGGTGATTCGTCCCACTCTTTGAGAGCTGTGCAGAATTGACTCTATTGGAGTTTTGGTTAGGAAGACAATGGGATGAGCGTGAAAGTATGGACGCAACCGCTGAGATGCAAAGACTAACGCCAAGATCAACTGCTCAATCTTGGTATAATTCTTTTCTGCCCCTTGCAGTGTTCTGCTAATATAATAGATAGGCGTTTCTCCACCTTTGGTTCTTACAAGGCTATGCCTCAGTTCCATTGAGCCGCATAACATCCTTCACAGTAGTTCTTCGCCATGCTCAGGTGGTTGAATCGCTGGGAGAGTGGCGAGATAATTTTTAATACCTTGAAAGGCAGCTTCATGTGCCTCAGTCCAATTGAACTTTTCTCCTTTCTTCAATGTCTGGAAGAACAATTTGCACTTGTCAGAGAATCTGGAAATAAACCTATTAAGCGATGCCACAGTTCCATTGAGCCGCATAACATCCTTCACTGTTACTGGCGAAGGCATATCTATAATTGCCTTAATTTTAACCTGATCAGCTTCTACACCCTTCTTAGTGACAACATATCCCAAGAACTTTCCTGACGTTACACCAAAGACACATTTCTCCGGATTTATCTTGAGCTTGGTAACACACATGTGGTTAAATATTTCTCTGAGGTCTTGCACATGGGTTTGTTTCTTCTTGCTCTTTACAAGCATATCATCGATGTACACTTCCATTGTCTTCCCTATCCATTTTTCGAACATCTTCTGCGCCATTTCTTGGTAAGTAGCACCAGCGTTCTTCAACCCAAAGGGCATTCGAGTGTAACAAAACAATCCTTTGGTGGAGAAGAAAGTTGTGTGCATCTGATCTTCTTCCGCCAAGGGTATTTGGTTATACCCTGAGTAACCGTCCATGAATGACAGCAATTCATGACCTGATGTAGCATCTACAGTCTGATCAATGCTTGGTAGCGGGAAATTATTCTTTGGACATGCTCTATTGAGATCGCTGAAATCAATGCAGATTCGTACTCCCTTGTTCTTCTTCGGTACCACCACCATGTTAGCTATCCATTGAGGATATTGTACTGGCCTTATGATACCAGACGCCCTCATCTTGTCAATCTCGGCTTCTACTGCTTCTTTGTAGGCTGGAGCCAATTTTCTTATCCTTTGCTTGAAAGGCCTTATCTTTGGATCAATATCCAACTTATGATATGCTATCGCCGGGTCGATGCCTGGCATTTCATTCATGCCCCAGGCAAAGACATCAACATATTCTTTGAGTAGTGCTTGTAACTCCGCCGACTCATCTTCATTTAATAAAGTGCCAATTTTTACCATCTTTGGATTACTCTCTTCGCCGATATTTATGTCTCTAGTAGGTTCCACTGCCGTAAAATGTAATTCTGGTTCTCCCATCGGCGATGGCTCCTTTAATTGCTATAAGGTCTTCCCTTCAGGCTTCGCCGAATCTTCTACTGAGTTTACTGAATGCACGTATGTTGAAGGGTCGGCGATGAAGTTTTGGATCTCTTGCTTCTTAACAGCTTCCTTGCCTACATATTCTCTCGCATTCGTACGTCCGCTGAATTGCAAGCTTTCGCTACTGCCAAATCTCCTACATATTCGGCAAGTCCCATAGGTGTTGGAAATCTTAGACGTTGATGGTAAGTGGGGGGTACCCCTTATAGACTGTGAAGCCATGGACTTCCAAGGATTGCAGCATACGGCGAGTCAACATCCACAATGAAGAGAGTAATATTCAATAAATACTCATCACAGATCATGATCTTAAATTCAATTTCACCTTTAGGCTTAGAAGCAATGCCATTAAATCCATAAATGTTGTAAGAGGAAACTGTCGGCGAGGGAATTTGATCATCCTTTGCTCTCATTGCCTCATAAGCAGTATTGAAGAGAATGTCCACAGAGCTACCTGGATCAATAAGTACTTTAGGCAATCTGAATTTTCCCATTTGAATAGTGAGGACTAGAGGGTTGTTGTGATTCTCTCCTTCCGACGGTATCTCATCAGCGGAGAAACCTACACAAGCCTTCATCCATTCTTGCAAGGGCTCATTCTTAACAGCGACGCTACAAATTTCGTTTCCCATTCTATCTCGCTTATGCACTCGGGATAAGACGTTATCATGGAACGGATCCCTGGTGATCTTTGAATGCACAATAGAGAAGCAGTCCAACTCCAACAAGTCTCGCTCAACCTTCACCTCATATACGTTTGGAGCCTGAGCTGGAATGACTTGAATTGGCTGAACTATGACAGGAGGCGGCGGTGGCAACTCTAGGAATTCCTGAAATTTCCCTAAGTGGATGAATCTGTGGACTTCTTGCTGTACGCCGGTGCAGTTCTCAGTTGTATGGCCGTGGAATTGGTGGAATTGACAGAAGGAATTGGTGTTGGTCGGCGGGGCTCTGGGGTTTCCTCTATTGTAAGGATAACGAATGTCATTTCTGCAATTTGAGTTCTCGATTTGCCCAAATGCATCAGTATAAGAGACACGTAACTTTGGTAGGGTAGCGTCTTGGAAAGGTTGCTGATTGCCTCTGCCAAATTTCTATTATCTCCATTATATCTTCTATCTCCATTCCCATTTCGCCGATTATCTCTTCCGCCTCGACCATAATTGCCTCCTCGATTATCTTGCCTATCTCTTCCATCATAGTTATCTCGCTTCTGTGAATTCCAATGCTGCTCGGCGGTAACTTGCTGTTGCTGCTTCACTACCTCAGGTACTACCATCACCGAAGAAGGAATTTGCGTCAACCTTTGCTTTTCTGCCTTCCTCCATTCTTTTCTAATTTCTTCCTGCTCCTCCGGAGAATAATTATTGATCGAATGTATTTGCTTCACTCTTTCTCTTTTTAGACGAAGCTCTTCTGCTTGGATTTCTTCATAATTCATCCATTCATCCTGCATCGCCCTCAAAGTTTTCATATCCTTTGGCGCCTCCCAGAACAATTTTTGGTACAATGGGTCTGATGTCTCCAAACCGCTAATAAATGATCTTATCTTTTCTTTATCTGATACCGCTGATCCCACTTCGCTACTAGATTTTCTCCATCTTTGAATAAAACTTTTGTAAGTCTCTGAGGGTCTTCTCTTGATGTTGAATAGTCTTTCCACGCCAGGTCGACTTTTGTTGTTCTGAATGAATGCCGTAAGAATTTGCTCTCTAATTTCTCGAAAGATTTAATTTTTCTTTCCTCCAACCCATCAAACCAGGCTAAGGCTTTGTCTTTGAGCGTGGCGGGGAAAGCCATACACATTATGGGATCTGATCCTACCCATGCCGCTAAGTCTCGCTTATAACTTCTCGAATGTTGTGCAGGATCTCCAGTTCCATCAAAGGTGGACGTGAATTTAGGCATAGAAAACCTGGTGGACACATACCCATATGTAATACAATCATGAAAGGGTGTTTTCTGCACTTCTGAAAGTGCTACCTTGTACTTCGACTCCTTTGAAGATCCACTTAAAGCCGCTACTTTGGTTTTTAACCGGCGAA
>JAJJMA010292530.1:0-11510 GCA_023529015.1 Papaver nudicaule
CGATTGTGGGGTTTACCATATGTCCTCCTCTCTTGTACCTAATTGTCTTCTTCTTAACAATCTTTGAGCTCATTTCTTCACCTTGAATCACCGGAGACTTTCCCTTGGAACTATCTTGAGTGGGATACATTGGCTCTTTTCCTTTGACATTTGAAGCACGACTAGTGGAACCTTCACCCATGTTACAAGTCTTGGGACGTTTCATTGACTCTCGTAGCACGGCTTGTAACTCCTCATCGTCCTCGTATTCTTTATTCACCCACTCAACTCCAATTGGGTCTCTTCTCTTCGACTCCTTATTTCTTTCCTTGACATTCATCCGCTCTTGCCACCTTGGCACCGTAGTTTTTTTTCTTCCTTTCCCCGGTCCCTTATCCGGTTCCTCGATATCCAAGTTATTTTGAGGTTCCACAAATTTTAGGACTTTTTCCAACCAAAAGCTCTTTTGACCATCGTTTATTCTATTGTAAAAGTTGACGATTGCCTCATATTGGTAGGTGTTGTTAAATTCGGCTTGTACGCATCCGTCTTCGGCTGGTTCGTGGAAAGAGAGTTGTTTCCAAAAAGGGTGAATGTCCTCGAGTGGGATCACACCATCAACGTATTTAGAGAACATATGCCGGCATGGTAGTACGTCCCATTGATTTCCACATTCCACAAACGCACACATCTGTATAGTTCCCTTGCACATAAGCCTCTAATTCTTTGAATATCCTTTCGATTGCCCATTTCGACACCTTGAACCAAAGTCGACTAAACCATTTCCCCCATGGGTTCTTCAAGTACCGGGTTATTCTCCTACTCCGGCTTTCTTCAAATAAAGTTTTGATTCTACGAAGATCATCTTTGAACATAATGTCCATAGATTTGAAAACCGTAACAAAATTACAATCATTGCGGCGGTGGAGACAACTTTTGAAGCGGTGATGAGAAGACTCCACGGTACTCGTTGCTTCGTTCCCAAAATGTAGGTATTGGTTTGTGAAACAATATACAAACTTAACTTTGATGGCATCATCCAACCCCTTAACAAATCATCACACTTAGTGTTCATTGTTGGAAGCACGACATATTCTCTAGTGACTAGGTTACAAATACAATATGCCCGATCTCGCCAACCAAATAGACAGACTAAACCATTAACGGAACCAATAAGGAAATAATCAGAATATGAGAATGGAGGTTTTATGTAACACTAGTATGAATAGGTGTCATCATTATCCCCATGTTTCTTGTCATCACTATACTCTAAACAGTAAAGCTGTTTCGGAGTACGAGCGAAGAAAACAAAACTTAACTTACCTGCAGGAGAATCAAGATCAAGGAGACGATTTAAATGCAACCGAGAGAATGAAGGATAATAAGAAACCAGATTCCTCCATGGTTTGCAAACTAATTTGCATTCCAGGACAGATTTGGTTGGTAAGCGAATCAGTATGTCAAGAACAATGTCTGTTGGGAGATGATTGAAATTTCCCATTGGAGAAGAAATATACCGTCTCAATTTTAGGGTTTTAAAATTTTGGGTGCGGAGAGAGCAAAGTGAAGGGTTTGGCCGTTTGGGCTGTTCAGCGGGAGAGAGGTTTTGGTTTATAAGGTATATAATTTCCACACCAGCTTAATGAAGAGCCAAATTGAAGGAAGTTGGAACCAAAATTATAGTGTACAAGCATACTACCCGGTGCATACGCACCGGTAGTATCCGAAGCATCATGCCAGCAATGCACTGGTAGGTTGTACTACAATAAATGTTTCGAATTCATCACCCAGTTGTAAGTTTTGTTTCGTGTTTCAATAATTTATCGACCTTACCAACATCCTTCATTGAAGAATGTTGATTTGTTGGCCACCCAGTTAGCAAGCTTTTGTTCATCATCCGTTAACAAAGTGCAGTATCGTACCGTATCACAATATTATCTCAACCTTGTTAAGAGAATTGAAGAACCCGTCTTCGTTAATGCCGAATTCCACCGTATAGAGATCTCTTGACCGACGCTAAACATGTATAAGGATTTGTTGCTCATCTTGTTACTTATCTTTTTCATAAAAGTTGAGCCTTGGTGACGGTATCAACCTTCCATGACAAAAATTGCTGATTCAAATATCTTTCACTTTTGCTCCTCAAAACCATGTAATAATAAACAGCGCAAGAATTTGATGCTTAGAATTGTTGATTGGTTCTTCATATAATTTGAAGGCGTGTCAATCATTTCACACATGTCTACATGTTCATTTGACTTCAGTATCTATACAATCTGAACCACCGTAAAAAAAAGCTTCTTTCATTTAATCAAGTCTCTAGATTAAGATGGAGATGTGAGGCCGGGTGGGTTTAATCTTTATTTAAGACTGTTGAAGGTATATGCCTTTTCGACTATTGGTGAATAGCTACAAAATGAAGGAGCGCATCACCTTGTATGAAGAATTGCAATGAGTTTGTCGCCAATGAACATAGGACTACCGTAAAACAAAGGTTGCTTGCTCGTGCTGTATGTAGACATCGATAGACATTTTCATCGATCTATGATGTTTTGTTAGGAATGCAACCTTTGAAACTTGAATAACCAACCATGTCTCGTGATTCTTATCCATATTAAGTCTCAAAATTGCCTCTTGCTCAATATCAACATTTCAATCTCCTACAGACAACAAAAGAATACCAAATTCATTACTAATCACTTGTTAATTACTGTCCTCAATCCTCATCACCTCACACATGACTTGCTACCACCATCGATCGTTTAATCCTTACATGCCTAGTACTATACTGGACGCTGGTAATTTACATACGCCAAGCGCTAATAGATTCACAACCCTCATAAGAATGACCAGAACATGTTGCTGCACATTGTGTTACTACTGCTGCTGATTTGCATCTCTTACTTCCTCCTATTACTGGTGATGATGACTCCAGGATCCTTCTAAAACTTCCCATTGTTATTGAAACCACTCTTACCTTGTAATCACCGATGTCTCAGCACTCTAATTCAATCCTATCAAATTGTACCTTCGCTTATTGACATACACACACTACTACGTACCACGTACTGCGTACATTAAGGCCGTAAACCGATCCTTAGGCTGGCCGATCCTTATGGTAGCGTGTTGCTTCATACATTCAATTTGCCTCCTATTTATTGGATACATATAAGATCATCCCCGTAAACCGAGCAAATGATACAGTTCCCCTCCACGTTCTTTCCCATTTCAGATAAAATGGCGTTTTAGATGTGTTCATCCCCAACCGATCAAAAAAAAATGTGTTCATCCCCGGTTTCAATCTTTTTATTGCCTGATGTTTTTATGGTACGATGTTGAATATCATCAGAGAAGAGGCTTGAAGACCGAATTCAAAGTTCTGCAAGATTTTGTATTTCCGAAAACAGTGGCAGTGTTATGAATATCTCACGCAATAGTAACTTACCGGATGCATTGCTGCATATTCCATGGCCACAGCCCTCATGCCAAATTGCCAATCTATGTCATCAGCCATATTCTAAAATTTTGAAGTGCAAAACGGTGAGGTTTTTGATTGTGATGTTGCTTGCGCGTGTATTTATAGTGTTTTCTAAACGATTCAAAAATGTTTCGATTTGGTGACTGTTAGAAAAGACCAAAGAGTAAACCTTTTGGTTTAGGCTAGATTACCTTTGATTACGGTTAAGAGACCTTTGATTATGGAATGATGCATGTATCAAGCTATTACCAAAAGGCACCAATTGTATTACGTTGTAACTTGTAAGTGACCTTTGGAGATGCTTACTCGATTGTGTCTTATAGAAGTAGCCAATGAAATAGTGATGACAGAGATAGGTCTTGCTTCACCAGAATCAAGAATGAATATGGTGTCGACATGTGGACATTTGGGGTCTGCTATTATATATAAAGATCCGGCCATTTTATAAACGTGTATTGCACAAGCTACTCAGTGGACTGAAAAAAAGTCTGCTCTACATAAGTACGGGACAAACAAAATCTTTTAATATAAAAAACAAATGACTTTAAATACAACAAAACCAAATAGTTTACTAGCTTTCTTACAAGCTTCAGTTTGCATAAATGCATTGACTAAATTGGAGGCAAGGGATAACAATCGGAAGAGTATAATCTAAGAAATAGGGTTTAACGTTTATTTACTGTGATGCCCTCGTAACCGGGCTTTTATAAATAGAGGCTTAATTCTCCCACTTATACACATACTCTCTCCTACTTTCTCTTCTCTATTTTTTGTCTTTCTTTCTTTCGTACTATAACCAACACCATCTACATACCACTGTCTACCATACCAAATGGAGTTTGAGGTAATGAAAGTCCTCAAGCAATTCCTTGCAAGATTAAAGGCTGCTAAAATATCATCACTATTAATTAATATAATTGAGACCGTTTATGACAAATGTGATTTCCTTACGGTTTGTATTACGTACTCTGATAGCCCAGGAATTTGAGCATCAGGTTTAGTGGCCGGCAAGCTGAAATCCCCAATACACCACTCTCTTCGAGTGACCGGCTACCAAATTTGCATCTGAATTTGAATTTCTTTAGGCGTACTTAGCCTTTGGCTTTGCATCTATCCTCATGCTTTCCAAGCAGGGGTCTATCTTTTACCTCATTCTTCAACTAGGCATGCGTAGCCAAAGCCGACAGACGAGGCACGTTCGTCATGCACCTCAGTCTCGTTGAACTATATATTCGTCTGTAAAGTGTGATCTACTCGTAACGCCTTAGCCATGCGCTAATCAAATGCCAATAGCTTCTCTCGTCTCCAGGATACGATTTCCTTCCGAGTACTATCCTTGTCTGACAGTCATTCCACAAATTAAGTTTACACATGTTTCCAACCTTGCGAGTCATGCAAACTTGTATTTCCAAAGTCTCGCACATTCTTGTTATGTCCAGCTAGTAACTGGAGCATGCCCAACGTGCTATAACAATCATCTGTTGGCACTTGGCAACATCAGTGTAAGACCGACATTGACCCGAAAAACAACTCTATAAAACGACATTGACAAACGTTCCATATAAACGACTCTATAAAACGACTCCCAGCGTGGGTGGGATTTGTCAAGGAGTCCTGCGAGACATAGGCACATAGCCCATTGAGGGTTAAAATCACCAGCATCTGTGTAGGGCCAACATTGACCCAAAAAAGGGTCTGTCGAATATTTTCGCAGTGACCTCCAACTGAGACACCAATAATACGGTGACTATAAGTTGGATTAGCAAAACCCTAACTGTTTAAACAATAAGAATCAGAATCACAGGGAATCAGAATCGCATCCGAACTAATGGAGAGATTAGGGTAAGATATGGTCGCAGAAATTAGCTCTCGATTACCTATCAAATCCATCTTGCAGTGCAGAAAAGTATGCAGAATTTGGCGAAGTCTTTTCGTGAAACCTAAGACAGGTATGTTTTTCGCAGACAGGCACAAAATTTTCCATCATCTTTTGGATCTCTACTATAGAGAACAATCTTCTGACATGATTAGTTTTAATCGTACCGAAAAACCACAGAGAATTAACATGATGTTTCCCAAGCATCATACTAATATTATTTACTCCCTGGTTGGTATCTGCAATGGTTTGGTATGTTACAAAACGCAAGAACACAGTTGCCATTCTATATACATTTCCAATCCCATGACTCGTGAAAGTATCCTTCTTCTCATTCCTGGGCCGGCTAGACATTTTGACTGCACTGGATTCGGCTATTGCCGTTCCACCGATGTATACAAGGTTGTTAAGATTAATAATGAATATCCTGAGCAGCATGTACAGGTTTACACTCTTGGTGATGGCAACGGGTGGAGAGACAAACCACAACACTACACCATTTGGGGGGTTTTCCAACATACTGTAAGTGCTGCTAAAAATTCAGGCTGATTTATTGCAACACAAATACAGTGTTAAGAATCCTATGTTGCAAATGTGCTGGGGGGTGTTAGCAGCACTCTATTTGTGTTGTTTTAATTAATTATAACAACACAAATAAGTGCTGCTTTAATTCAGCAACACTTCTTTTAAATTACCCTGAAACGACATGTGGCACAGAGCTGGCGACATACGTGGCACCGCCTGCCAACAATGCAAGACACGTGTCAGCGAGCTGACCAACCAATTAATGACACGTGTCGGAGTGCTATCCAATAAATGGACGACATGTGTCGACCAGCTGGCCAATAAATGGACGACACGTGTCAGAAAGCTGACAAATAAACGGACGACACGTGTCTGAGAGTTAACCAATAAAGAGAGCTGGCCAATAAAAGGGCGACACGTGCCACCTTACAGTCCAATTAACAGAGGACACGTGGCACCGAACTGGCCAATTGATGGACAGCACGTGTCAACTAACTGACCAATTAATGGAGACACGTGTCACCGAGCTGACCAATAAACAGACAACATGTGTCACCGGATGCGTCAGTCCGGTGACCGGGATTTGTGTCAGTTCTGGTGATCTGAAAGGGTCAGTTACGGTCACCTGAAAATGCTACTGAAACTGAAAATTCATTTAAAAACACATGCTTTAATTGATAAATCTGCAATTTTTCATTCATTATGAGAAATCCATTTACAATATTCATTACAGCTACAATCTCTCAGGACTCTCAACCCTTTCAATTTCAAAAATCGAAAAGTTACATTTTGAAATGGGAACCACTTAAAACACTGCCTTGAATATTCCGGCTTCTGTCACTAATACCCAGTCCCCATACCTTTGCAATTTCCTGAAATAAAACAACCACAAAACACAATGAATAGACGAGCAACATAAGGTAACATTCACAATTTGTAAACCTCACATGATAATAAATATACAATCAGTTAAGGCGACTGCATACCTGGAACCAGGAAAAGAGGGCAAGCAAGTGGTATTCCAACAATCCAGATTGATAGTACAACTAGCTACATGTGGCTGCTCATACACATATTAAACAACAAAAAAACGAAAAATCTGGTCAATATCAAGTCTTCTAACAGTATTAATAGCATACACGGTAATACTTCTAGGCTGGCATATCAGGCCATCTTCAGGTGACTAAACTGATTCCTCTCAATCACATAAGTAACTAAAATTTGTTCAATTTCACAACAATATCTTCCAATTCACTGCATTACCTTAAAACTAGGTCAAAAGTTACTTCCACACTCAATGTGGTGGCAGTTACCAATCGAATAATACCCAATCCTCCACAAGTTATTCCCTGCAACAACAACAACAACAACACATTATTATTAGATGCAATTTGAGATTCAAACGAAAACAAAAGATCAAGTACAATAACAATTGATTACTTACACCAATCTGAAACATCTCCATTAACAATCGTTTTCACTCAAAGACCAGGACAACATGGAACTTTCTTAATGGAACCCTTGCATTACGCTAACTACCAACAACACCACCGCCAGTCCAACACTGATACAATCACCCACCACAACAGCTCCACCAGTCAAACACCAATATACAGTAGTAATAAGCAAAATTTAAAATACAAAATTTAAATTCAAAGACAGTAGCGTACTTACTACATGAAGTGCATGAAACTGACCCAGAAGATTTTATAGATTTGTTAGAGTTGTATCCTCCACTTGCAGGGGTCTTTCCATGTCGTACTTGACGCTCTTCTTCACACAGCATTTTGAGAAATTGAAATCATTGTCCTGCAAACATACAAATAATCCATCATCAATGCAATTATAATCAATATGACAAAGGTACTGTTCCACTAATCATAGAATCTACATTCAAGCCCTGAATCTATGGATAGCAATGCAAGTCCACGAGTAACAAAAGAACCAAATAAGTCACATATGCTTTCTTAAAGTATACAACCAAAACAGTTATTTAAATGGCAATGAACTATTTCAATTCACCTAAGTTAATACATATGCCTCAACAAGAACAAAAATACTTCAGTTACGCAAGTGGTCTGCACAATGAGTAATGCTACACGAGAAAGAGAAGATGGGAAGAATCTACCAACAGGACACAAACATATCCAGTTACCAACATATCAACCCATCCCATTAAAGACAAATATATATTCTACCAACTCCAAAAGATTGCTACTAAGTACTAATGCTACGATGTTCTATAGGCCATAATTATTACAATGCTATGGTTTCTATTATCAATGAGAGCTGCAAATTTATTTATAGTTTCCGCAAAAATAAATTAAAAGAGTCAGAATTGATTTCCTAAAGCAACCATATACCAAATTTAATTCGGCAAAAAACACCCTAAGTCTGCATTCCTTAATTGACACAGTTATTGGACTAAGAACGTTATTATAAACAAGAATTGATCAAAAAATGCCGATGAGAAGGTGAAATCAGATATGATCAACATTAAATACAACGTAGACGTCAGAGGTTAAGTATGGTATACCTTTGATAGTTGCTCACACACCTTTGCAGGTTAGATTTCTGGGAATGTTCCTTAATCTGTCCCTTGAAGACTAGAAACTGAACAACACACATTGGGATAATCCTCTTCTTCAAGCTAATCCCATAACTATAACCAAATCACTTGACAGTAATTTTCAGTTATAGCTTGAAGAAGAGGATTGGAACCACCTCATGATCTTTTGCAGCCAAATCCAAAATCTAAAAAAAGTTCAAAGAATACCAAAATCAAAATCAAACAAAAACCACAGTTGTTATACTAAATCAAACATAAAAAAACAAAGGGCTAGAAATCAAAACCTAACCTCACGAGATTAAGAAGAATTCTTTCTAAGAACCCCAGGATTTCTTCACAACTTCTTCATCAAATTAGCAACCCCTGTAACAATCAAATAAAAAAATTAGCTTCCGTATCTAAGAAATTGAAATCAAAGTAAGAACAAATCAGACCCTAAAACTGAGAATTCAAATGAATAGTTAGAAGAGAAAGAAACTTTACCAGATCTGAAAACCTGGAATTGATTTGATAGGTGTATGTGGTGGTGGTGCTGAGGTCTAGATCTAATTGATTCTTCGTAGGGTTACACAGATCTGTTCTACACAACAGCTCTTTTCTGAACTAGTGGTGTTTCCTTGAAGGAATCGATTTATTAGAATCGAGATTGGGAATCGGAGATTAAGAAACTGAGACAGAGATGGATTCGATGTATGTGGTGGTGGTGGTGAGATTTTAGAACTGAAACAGAGATGGATTCGATGTACGTGGTGGTGGTGGTGAGCTTTTAGATCTGAAACAGAGATGGGAAAGAGAAAGGGAAAGAGAAGGGGAAAGAGGCTGCGAGGAGAGGAAGAGAAAGGGAAGGAGAGGGGAAAAAAGGGGGTTTCTGAGAGCTTAGGGCTTTGTAAATGAGAAATTATGTTGGACGGTGAGAGATTGGGGGTTGATTTTGATTATCGACGGTGGAGAACCATTTGAAGGCTCATACGGATTGGGAGATGGATGAACGGCTGGTATTCACTCTGAAACTCTTGATGAGCGGTGGAGAATCGCTTGGATAGTCATACGGATTGTGTGCTTTCTCAAGCTCGTGTTTTCGGTATTTTTCGAATCAACCTTCGATGCGGTGAAGAATCCGACTTAGGGGATCAATTTAGTGATAATCTAGCAAACATTTATAGGTTTGGTGTGAACCGTACCTATAGATTTGGTGTTCCAAGTGAAGAATTCGACTTATAACAAGACGTTCTTGAGCAAAAATATGAATAAGAACATTCGGTTTAGTGTTCCGATCGAAGAATCAAACTTGTCTCAGGTAGTTTTTAACCAAAATATGATCAATACCTATACGTTTGTTGCTTTGACGAAGAATTCGACTCATCAGAAGACGTTATGAAGCGATATATCACTAGGTTTGGTGTTTCAACGAAGAATCCAACTTATCACAAGTAGTTCTCAAGTAACATATGACCAATACGTATACATTTGGTTCTCCGAAGATGAAATTCTACTCGTCAGAAGATGTTTCTAAGCAAGATATTGCTAGTTTTGATTCTCCGATGAAGAATCCGACTTATCATAAGACATTATGAACCAAAATATGACCAATACCACTGGTTTTGGTGCTCCGGAGAAGAATTTGAGTCGTCAGAAGATGTTTCTAAGTAAGATATCATTAGTTTTGATTCCCCGATGAAGAATTCGACTCATCATAAGACGTTATGAAGCAATATATCACTAGGTTTGGTATTTCAACAAAGAATCCAACTTACTACAAGTAGTCTTTACGTAAGATATGACCAATACGTATACATTAGGTACTCCGAAGAAGAATTCGACTTGTCAGAAGAGGTTTCTAAGAAAGATATCGTCAGAAAGGTGCTCCGGCGAAGGATTCGACTTGTCAGAAGACGTTACGAAGCAATATATCACTAGGTTTGGTGTTTCAACGAAGAATCCAACTTATCACAAGACCTTATTAAACAAAACATGATAAATACCAATGGTTTTGGTGGTTCGACGAAGAATCCGCCTTGCCAAAAGATGTTACTAAGCAAGATATCATTAGATTTGGTGTTCTGATCGAAGAATTTGACTTGTAAGAAGAAGTTTTAAGCAATATATCGTTAGGTTTAGTGTTCGATAGAAGAATTCGACTTGTCAGAGGAAGTTTTAAGCAAGATATTATTAGATTTGGAGCTTCGACGAAGAGTTTGACTCATCACAAAAAGTTTTCAACCAAAATATGACCAATACCAATATTTTGGTGCTTCGACGAAGAATTCGACTTGTCGGAAGAAGTTTCTAAGCAAGATATTGTTAGATTTGGAGCTTCGACGAAGATTTTGACTCATCGCAAGTAGTTTTCAACCAAAATATGACCAATGCCAATAGTTTAGGTGCTACGAAGAAGATTTCGACTTGTCTGAAGAAGTTTCTAAGCAAGATATCACTAGATTTGGTGCTTTAACGAAGATTTTGACTTATCACGAGTAGTTTTTAACCAAAATATGACCAATACCAATAGTTTTGGTGCTTCGACGAAGATTTCGACCTATCACAAGTAGTTTTCAACCAAAATATGACCAATACCAATAGTTTTGGTGTTTCGACGAAGATTTCGACTTGTCTGAAGAAGTTTCTAAGCAAGATATTGTTAGATTTGGAGCTTCGACGAAGAGTTTGACTCATCACAAGTAGTTTTCAACAAAAATATGACCAATACCAATAGCTTTGGTGCTTCGACGAAGATTTCGACTTGTTTGAAGAAGTTTTCAACCAAAATATCATTAGATTTGGTGTTTCGATCGAAGAATTTGACTTGTAAGAAGAAGTTTTAAGCAAGATATCGTTAGGTTTAGTGTTCCGATCGAAGAATCCATCATGGAAACTGATAAATATGAAGCTCAATTGTCGATTCGAGCTTCGAACGTGGTAGAACGACATACGAACTATGAAGATCGAAGCTCCGAGTGAGTTCTATCCTCAAATTTATCAGAATCCATCACGGAAACTGATAAATATGGAGCTTAGGTGTTGATTCGAGCTTCACATGTGGTAGAACGACATACGAACTATCAAGATCGAAGCTCCGAGTGAGT